>JASDQU010738577.1:35082-47224 GCA_032191745.1 Picea mariana | reverse complement strand
GTCGTCCAATCACAACAACACAAACCAATCACAGCAAATGCAGATTAATGTATTCAATACCTAGTCTATACATGTGATCAAGGAATCATGTAATAAGATGACATCATCATTATGGGAAAGGGACATATTCATGTATTATATTAACTGAAAGAGAAACTTACAACCTGAGCCTTGATGTCATAGGCCTCCTTTCGATGGCTCCTAGCTCTGACACACACACTTGCTCATGCATGAAGAAGTTGAACCACATATGATGACTTTGCTATTGTCTCTTGCTGTTGTAGCATCAATCCTCCATACAGTCTTACACAAGTTCTCCAATCAATCTCTTACAAGCTTGCTTCTCTAGTGCTTTTGCTTATTCTTATGCTTCTAACCATTTCCATGAGCAATCCCCTCAATATATAGGAGAAGATTGATTAGTTACTTGGATAGGGAATAATCCCATGATATCTGGAAAGCCAGTATTTTGCCAACCATTCGAACTCCAACTCACCCTTCTAGAAGATTCCTTCTAGAAGGATCGAGAACTTATTCATTTTCTTTCTTTAGAAACATGTCCGCACCCTAACCATTAACACAGTGCGGAAAGTCCGTAGTCAAGCTGAATGCAGCCTGCGGAAATTAAGGATTTGCGTAGGAGAGTATATATGCAGCCTGCGGAAATGTAATTTTGAGAAAATGACAAGTGTAACCTTCTTCAGGAAAATGTTCTTAATGAAGAGTTTGATCTTCCATCATCATGATATAATCATAATATCATCTTGATAACCAAAAATGTGGATAACAATGACATCTTGCAGTTTATATCCCCCAATCTCTAAATGTGGTGAGGATTTCTTACTAGTGCACTTCCTTTTCTTTTCCCACCTAGAATATGTTCCTCTCTAGCAAAGGGGTATTGATCTCAGGTTCTTCCTCTACATGATCCAATGTCTTATATAACAATCACTGCAACCATTGGAAAGATATAGAGTCTTGAAGGATACCCAATAGTTATTTGTAACCAAGCCCATACTTTGTCATTGCACGTCACTCACCAATATTGGGTTCATTCAAGTACTAATAAAAAACAAGTTGTTTCTAGGGTGGTGGGTGTATAGGGTCATATTTCTAGGCTTTGAACCACTTCCTGTGTGACTTCAATGGCTTCTTACATGTACTCTTTCTATCAAGCCACATTAAACCAAGTGTGGGGGGTAGCACCTTGCAAATATTTTGCATAGGCTTTGTCTAGTAGACTCAATCTAAACAAATTCTAAGACTGATTGATTCATACTTAATTTAACTTCTTTGTAGCAGGTTTCTTAATCTCTTGCCATCACTAATCATTATCCATCAACATAACATCACTCATAAAACAAACATAAGCGAAGGTACAATCAATCACATAATCATACATGATGAACATATGAATTTATAATGGGAAACAACCCAATAAAAGAGAGAGAAAACCACTATCAAATAGATAAAGAACTTGCCTTATTCCATAGATGAAGCTTGATACAATGTCTTGATACCCCACTTTCTTGATCTCGACTTGCCTTATTCTATAGATGAAGCTTGATACAATGTCTTGATACCCCACTTTCTTGATCTCGACTTCACATATTTATAAGCAAGGGAGAAATATATGATAAAATAATGTTATATGTTTTCCTTATTGCATCCTCTTTATTTATAGGTGAAGGATAGGTTGATAAGGTCAACCTTGATTTCTATGTGAGTGATAGGTTGGCATAATCAACCTTAATCTTTATTATATACTTAATTTAACTTAAGTCATTTTTTTTACAACAAGGTCTGTGAACAACGTAGTCCCTACCTTGTAGAAAATTTAAGAAATAGATAGGTTCATTTTTCTCTTTGAAAATATTCAAAGCTTGTATTCATGAAAATATATTGATTAAGATTGCTCTGAATTTTCCCAAAGACCACATCATTAAAACTACACTTGAATACCAAACAACGTCAAAATAAGCAACTAAATACCGAATATAAAATCTAGCAAATTGCACTCTTGGGAATCCTGAGAAGTAGGGAGCCCATCTCAATATGATTATCAAGCAAAAAGAATGACCTACTAGTCCATTGACAAATCATATACAACATAATGCTTATATAACCGGGAAAACCATGCTTTGTTGTACTCGAATGAAATTAATTGAATCTTCAATCTAATTGTGCTTTAATATCTATTACAAGTGGACTAGAGATTGCATGTTCATAAATTGAAGAGTGTTAAAGGTTATTTAATCACAAAAGTAAAAGTTTGTGATCACTTATCCCATAAGAATAATTATTTTCTTAACACATTTAAAATGATTTTAACTTTTATATAAATTCCATGACATAAATATCGTTTTGTCAATATCATCCCAATTAAATGTTTTAATATATGTAACTAATAATATAAGGATCTTTATCACAAATGTTTAACTCATTGAAGAAAGTTGTCTTGATATTGTCTGAGAATGTATTAAGTTGAGAAGTTTGACAAATCTCAATGTCTCCATGAAATAACGTAAAAGTTAAGTTAAACAACTTAAAAGATAAGTTATCTTGACTGACCATGCTTATTAGATTGAAAAAACTTCGATTTTCACATCTTTGCAAAAAGTGTCGTTTGAATTTATAAGTGTTATACTGTAATTGTTAATTCTTTTTAATGATAGTTAGTGTAATGTATTTAACCCAAAAATTCAAAGTTAGCATAATAGTGCAAAACCAAAGAACATAAGAGAAAATAGATAAATCTTGAGAAAGATCGTTTGATAATAAAAAATAGAGAGTTATGTTCACTTGCCTCTTTAAGAAGGTGACCTTCTAGAGAAAAAATCCAAATACAATAACAATTCTTGACAAAACATTACATAACATTCTACTTGATATATACCTATCATAGAGAATCTTAACTGCATATGGGCCCACTTGAACCGACTAACTAATTTGGGCCTTATTAATAAAGAGGACCCTTTTTACAATGAGTGATTATTAACTAACTATTTAGAGGGCCTTATTCAATAAAGTTGGCCTCATACATTAATAAAGTATCCTAAGTAAGGGGGTTAGGGTAGGACCCTAACATACCCTCCCTCTTTGAGAGCAATGTTGTCCTCTAGGCTGAAGATGAGGAAATTATTGTAGAATCATTGTCGGTTCCCATGTGGCATCTTCTATTTGCATATATTTCCACTGGATCAATACTTCCCTAATCGTGTGTTGGCACAACCGATGCTCTCTAGTATCCAATATTGCATCTGGATGGAGACAAATGGAACCTTCTTCAACAAGTTTTGGTAGGTTGGTATGCACTTTGCAATTTGATCCAAAAATTTTCTTCAAACATGACACACGAAAGACTAGATGAATCTTGGAGTGGGTTGTGTTGACAGGTCCAAATGGCATGTCAAGCAGGTAAGGGAGAACTCTCGATGGCAAGTCCCAATCAAACCTACTCTCATTTGGGGTAGGGTTTATCACTAGTATGTGGGCCTGGTTGCCACTAAGAATTATGAATACAAAAGGAAAAAGACAATACTGTGTCCCCCAAATAATTCTAACTACCCTAAGTCTAATCTAAAACATAAGCAAACTAACTAATCTAACTACTTTTAACCTATCCTGCAAGAGCAAAAATAATTAAATGAATATAGTTTGAGATAACATTATTGATAGAAGAAATAGTTCATATTCATCGATAATGTGTTAAAACAATGAAGTTGTGGAACTAATCACAAATAGTTGCAGACAAGATCTGTAACTTCATCATTGTATTCATCAGAAATCATAGTAGCATAAGCATTCCAAACACTAAGCATAGAAATAATTCATATGACGTGTATCCAAAAAACTTGAATGAAAAAAACATATGTAGAGTAATCCCACACACAATTGACAACAACCATGATCTCAAAATGCCTTATGATCTTCATATATCCATAAATAATAGTATCATCAATCTAAACAACGAGCAAAAGTCATTTCTTACATTCAATGGTCTTCCTTTTATAAAACAAGGAATACCTTTCAGATTCTGCAATAGTTACATCATTTCAACTTATTTCTTTTGTCCCATTAGATAAATCAAATGGCCTAAACAGCTCCATTAATTAGTATACAACATTATGAACAAAATTCAAAAGACTCTTAAGTAATTAAAATCTCTCTGAGGAACTTCATGAGTCACAATTCCATAAAATTTCTTTCAGCCTTATTCATGTACATTCACTTCTTTCCTTGAATTTCCTAGGGATTTTTGTTGTCAATGTGGAAGAAAGGATTATACCAATAGATTCTTCATTGTTTAAGATTTCCAATGAGCCATCTTATGCCTGATTTGACCACCTGGAGCTCAAGATATGGTTCTCTGAATTCAACGTTTTGTAGCCATCAATTTGATTTTTCGAGTTAATCTATGTCGTTGATCTACTAGCTCATATATTTATCCCACATGCACTAGGGAATTTGATTGTGAAGAGTTTATATGGTTTAATCATCCCCGTGTAATTCATGTTCAGAGTTAGGAAAGGTTTAAAGTGTCGGGCCCACGTTAGAATTTTGACCACACTTGCAATGAAAATAACCCAGGATTAAAATAATATAAAAAGAATTATAACAATAAATCCAAAATTTGCATATCTTATAGGCTTAAGGGTTTTGGGTTCCACATCAGACATGACATGTCAACAAGCACGTCACATGCCACGTTGGAATAATCGACAAAAAAGGATGAAACGTTGGAGACCACGTAGGATGCTAGAAACCTAGTTCCAATTTGGTGTGCTAACATCATGGATATACGAATGTTGAGTCACATAGATAGATCATGCCGAGATCAAGACTACACAAATGTAGATAAGACAGATGGTGAACAAAATGAGRTGCAAATGGTGGATTTCAATTGGACCGGCTTAAATCTTCAATAGAACAAGTCCATGGTTCCTGGTGGTTTGGTGGCTCAATGGTCTGGTGGTCAAGATTCTATGTTGAAATGTGCCATCATCAAGAGTTTCCCAGTGGTTCCATTCCACGTTGRATAGAAACGCATCARTGCCACGTCAACATCATGAGGGTTTGGTTCTTGTTGTAACTGGACTAGCTTAARTATTCAAAAGGATAGCTCCATGGTTCCTAGTGGAATGGTGACTCGGTGGTCAAGACAGGTTCTATGGTATGACACACAAAATATCATGGTGGCTCAGTGTCTCAGTTGCATGGTGGTTGAGATCGAGGTGGTTTGGATTGGGTTCTATGGTATGACACACAAACTACTATGATGGCCCGGTTTCTGGGTCACTCAGTGGTCGATATCAGGGTGGTCTGGATCAGGTTCTATGGTATGAAGCACAAACAACCGCAATGTCCTAGTGTCCCAGTTGCTTGATGGTTGAGATTAGGGAGGTATGGATTAGGTTCTACGATATGACACACAAACAATCACGAGGTATCGATTGTCAGGTGGTCAAGATCAAGGTGATGTGGATCGGGTTCTACGGTATGACACACAAACAACTGCGGTGTCCTGATTTCATGGTTGTATGTATTCCATGTCAAATAGAAACACATCATTGCCACGTCGACATCGTGAGGGGTGACCCATAGGATGAAAGGGGGCTTGACACTAGCCTAGCATGCTGACATGGAAACTACAAAGAAGAAAACTCGATTAAGGAAGTCTGATGGTCAAGTTTTCTGATAAGGATCAAGGTTCTAGATGAGGGTCAAGGTTCCAACCAAGGATCAGGGTTTCGAAAAAATAATAAAATACAACAAAATTTGGGCCTTAGAATAGAATGTAGAAAATAATTCCATGGTGATAAAAGAAAATCTGGTTGAGGTTTGGGAAAGACAAGGCTTAATTCTGAGTGCTAGAATCAATAAGGAGTGAGATTTGATTAGATAAAATTATGGTCAAGAGAGTAAGATTAAGATTTTCTCATAGGAATTTTAGAGCTAAAGCGGTCAGGTAAAGAAATATAGGGTTTCCCAAGGCACACTTGAGGTTTCAATTTGTTTTCATCAATTTATGGCCCATGCTCTTGTGTTTCATGTGTTTTGTGACCAAATACATGGTGTCTTATGTTTTTGCATGCTTCTCTTGAGGACTTGAACAACCTAAATATCATGTGAAGAAAGTGACTCTACAACCATGTTCCCGCAACCACAATAAGAATAAACTTTGTTACACACGGAAGAATATACTTGCAAGTACGCTATAAATTGATATTCTCCCCCCTTTCCATTTTACTAGCAAATGAAGAGGATCTTAAAAGAAGGGTTTGTTCAAAAAAAAAAATAAGGAAATGAAAAGAAGGAATTCTCCATGGTTTTCACCTTTTATGAACTGATTTTCTGTTGTAAACAAATATTATGAAGATAGAGATGTCTTACTTGCTTAACTGAAAATAATATCTCAAACTCTTAGAATACATTAAATTTCCTCCTCTAATTCAAGTTATGGACTTCAAATTGAGGAATTTGATTAACATGTGGGAGGTCAAGCCTAAATATGAAGACATTAGGTACAATGTGATCTGATATTTTTTGAGAGAACTTTCTCTACAAAATCTACGACGAGGATATTTTACTGACGCTTAATCGCATGTGAACATGAGCAAATAATCATTAGGCATTTCAAATGAACATGAGAAAAATTGTCATAATTATGTGCATATGTGTAATTAAATCTCTACTTAATCAAGCAATAATGCAATCAAAACTCACACATATAATTTGACACACATGTGTTAATGGATTTCATCAGATGTCCTTGCTATGTCTCTAGATCTCGCTTGGAATACAAATCATTTTATTATCCTTCCTTTAGCCAGGGCTGAAACCTTCTCACAAAATGTGGTACATACTCCTTACAAGGATGAAACCCATAGCAACCTTCTCTTACACAAAGAACTTAAGGCTCTCACATAAGTGACATTTCTTTAGACACCAGAAGGACTAAACTCCTTTCTTTAGATCTCTCTTGATCTCTCTCTCTCAACTCCATAGAAGGGGATCCATAAAGGGATGAAACCCATAGCTTACATAAGGAGTTTGTATAGTTTCCTTAACTCCATAATTCAAGGAGACAAGATCCACAAATTTAGGATCTAGTAACAACTCAAGGATAAAAATGAGAAAGAATCTCAAGCCAACCTATGAGACTCTTAACCTCCCCTTGAGACTAGGAAACTACTTGGTATAATGAGGAAGAATCCCAAACCAACTCATGAGACTCTTAACCTCCCCTTGAAACTAGGAAACTAATTTGTGAGGTGGATTCTCACACAAAACTAATTTCCCTTTTTACAAATTAAATGAAAAATACATGAGTAACTTCCACTCACTTCAAGTATTAATCATTTTTCCAATTTGAATGAATAATACACAAGCTTCTCACACTCATTTAAAGTATTAATCATTTTTACAATTTAAATGAAAAATTAATCATTCTTTGTCACCTATCATTAATCAACATTTTAATGATCTTCTCCATGGTGTGCAAAGTAATAATTCCCTATGTGGAGATCCTCCTTGATCATACCTCCCCACAAAAATCACTTTGGTTCCTCTAAAAGTATAGAGATAAATTGTAACTTGAATGTCTGCGGCTACCTTTACCAGCTTCTAGGAAGATTCTTACTCTCCACGATGCACTTCTCCACTGCTTGATCTACATAACAAATGTCTCTAAAAATATGCACCCTTCTTCTCCTTCACCTTTGTACTTCGGAATGAGGATGTCGATGCCAACACTTATATCAATGCAAATATGTAGTTGATTCCTTGATTTGCATAATAAATGTCTCTGAAAGGCCGCACCCTTCTTCTCCTTCACCTTTGTACTTAAGAATGAGGATGTTGATGCCAACACTTGCATCAATGCAAATCTGTAGTTGATTATACATGGACCACAACTTTTGCAGAAATTTTAAGCAAGACCATACTTTCCAATAGTTTATAAAACACTCATGGATAAGTTTACAATGATTACCAAGACAAGCTTTAGACAAAATAATGCATCTCACTCAATAGTGGCTACAAGACTCGTTACAATGTTTCCAACAAGGCTTAGGAAAAACAACTGCCTCTCACCCTCATCGAGCGGCTACAAATCCTTTACAATGTTTCATGTAAACCCAATTATTTTTTTCGTTCACCCAAAGGACGGAATTTCACCCAAAACATTGAGATATTGTGGTAGAGGATCATTTGCATTGCACTCTCCATGAAAAAGAATCTCCATCTGCCTCTCTCGTCTATGAACATGGAGATGAGAGCACCGCAATGATCATCGAGTATAGTAAGGTGTCATTTCTCATGCTCGAGCTCTGGAAGAAAATCAGTTTGTAGAATAGGAACGAGTTTTTCTTCGTCAAATGTTGGAATGCCATAATGTCTGTCCACATGACTAGTTGTGGAATGTTCCTCCTCTGTAGAAAATTTCGAAAGAGGTGTTTCAAGGTATTATGATTGTTCACACTACTCAATCCACACAACTCTGGCATATGATTGCCAAAGTTTTTACCATCGATTATGTCACTCTGCGATAAAAGACATTTACCTCAATTGTGCATCAATTGATCACCCCTTAATTTCCATCTTTTCTATGCAATTATCTATTGATTCAACAATGAAAAGGATGGTTATAACCACAATATTTTAAGAGGAACGATACAAGTGATCCAGCACAAGCATAAAAATATCCCAAGATCTCCTTCGACAACAAGCTCAACAAATGGCATATTATTTAACAAAAGGTGGAAGTCTCGACATATCCAAAGTTTGATGGAATCATATCAGATCCACCACCAAATCATAGTTCTAAATTGTAAAATGTTAGTTCTTTGCCATGTCATCACTAATAAAAAAAAAACATATCATGTGCCATATCCAATTCAAATGGCAATGAGACCAATCAAATCACCTCAAAACGAATCCCTGAGGCTTTTTGATCCAAGAATCATATTGGTGTCATTTCGTTACAATGGTGTGAGAGGCATGAATGGCAAGTCGTGGGTTCTACCCGTTGGATATTGTGATTCATTTCATTGTCATGGAATCTCACATTTCTAAAATTGTAACCCAAACATTATAACAGTTTCTTAGTTGTGACCTTTTGAGAATTCACGGTAGCTTCTGCTCTGGCATTTACAAATCACCATTGTAATAATCTGTTATGAAGTATATCCAGATGATGGGCCTCTTCTAACTGGCTCTCCCCCTTCACAGTGGGTGGCCTCAACAAGCAAACAACCATCAATGTTATCCCATAGCAATATGTACCATAGGTTGCATTGGGCAACTTCCTCATAATCACGCTGGCAACTAGTGGCTTTACTCCATGCAGGTGTCTCCTCCAGATGGATGGCTCCTCCAACAAAAACACCCTTATTATTTTACACTCAATGGTTGTTCCTTAACCAGACAACATGGTTACCAATGCCCCTTCATACAACATATGGCAGTGAACAATAGAGGCAACTCTATTTATCATAGAAATGTAGGTTCGTTTGTTGCACTGCTTCATAGGTGCATGCATAACTTGCTTGTCCTTATTTGGACCAAGTTCAAGATGGAGCTTCCAACATTTCTTGATCCAAATTCCTCTCATATTGCAGTGAGTGCAATAGTTGTGTGACTTAATATTCGTCTCACTTTCACTATAAGGAACTTTTCTCTTCCACATTGCAAAATTTTGGTTGTCCCGAGATTTTTTAGGAGACTTTGGTTTCCTCTGGAATCACTTGCTATATCTATCACTTTCAGAAAGTGATATGCCATCATTTTTATTAGATGGTGTTGTTGACGATTCAACCTCTTTTCTTGAAGAATTACCTACTTCTGTTGCTTTTGAACATTCTCCTTAACCATACCCAAATCCTACATACTAAGGCCTTCCCACAACCTCCAGTGGTTGAATGATCCCTTGTCAATTAATACCAATACCTCCTCCTTTATACCCCATCTTCATCAACAAATTCAAGACAATTCCCTTCATGTGCCTTTCAAAAACTCCAAAAGAGGCGTCATCATTAATAAGGGAAGGAATTGAACATGGAGAATTATTTACCTCCAGTCATGTTTGTGACACTTGGTCATCTTCCTGAATTTTGACCAACTGCTCCTCCTGGTTATATAAAGCTTCTAGGAAACCACCTTGGTTATCTAGTGTCTGGAGAGCATCCTCTATCACCTAACAATATGTGCAGCTATCAACATTTTCATAACAATAACCATAACTAGTATACCTTCCATCACCACTGTTACAACAAATTTTTCCTCACCCCGTGCAGCTTGCTTGGATGGCCTTTCCATTGCCCTATGTAGACTTGAAGTCCCATTTTGTACCTTCCAGAGGAAAAAAAAACACATTTTTCCACATATATGCGCCCTAAATTAGACAACAAGTGTATACACAGGTTTTTACACTACATCTCGCGTACATCGGGTTTGGTGCTCAAAATTAAAAATTATGTTGAGTTTCCATGCCATGTCACGAGATCCATGATCCTTGACCTTCCATATACTAGAAACGCTCTGAATCGGCCCTTCAGTTCCATTTGAAGGCTATAAATTGAGTTTTATCCAAGGCTTTAAGGAGATTGAACAATTCAACTTTGAGAGCAATGACACTCTAGAGAAATTTCACTTCATATTGAGTCTGCATCCCTTTATCCTTGAAAGTATGAACTCCTTGTTCAGCCCCCAAGCTCTTGCTTCTTTGTGATGGAGAAACTGATTGTCTCCTTTATATGAGATTTCCTTTGGTGGAGGATTGAAGTGGTGGAGGCCCAACTGGAGGGACTTAGTTTCTCGGTTCCAATGTGTGTCATTACAAAAGTTTGTCACCTATATACTTTTGATGATTATTTTAATAGAAATACTATTTTCTCGTCCAATTGATATATTGAAAATATTTGAATTATTAGTCCATGGGTGTATTTGTCATGTATGTTAATGGATTATGCTAATCTATATGCTAACATTATATATTATCACCATATGCTTGTGTATATTGATTGTTGAGGACAAGTTGCAGGTATAAATCTTTGAGTTGCATGCTCAACGGTGGTCTTCATCGAACGTCTGGACGAGGTAGGATCTTGGCCTTGTCTTGTTAGAATTTCATTTATATAGCATACTTGGGATTAGATTTTATTTATGCATGTCATTCCATCTGTGGTGGTTGTTGAATTTTCAATGAGCTATGGCTCATGGATTTACTTTGAGTTTTCTATTTATTTTTTACTTGAACCATAACTATTGTAGCAAACCAAGATCACAAGAAGAATAACCATGCACAAGAACACAAGAAGTATCCTAGGAAACCATTCTCAACAAGGGAAGAAAACCCAGCCGATCCTTTGCTATATTCTTCAAGAGAAATACCTCCCACGCCATCACCAAACCTAGCACACAAGAGGGTGTTGTAATTCTCATAATTTCATACTACAACTTCTAAAATCATGAGATGACACAATGATAAGTGTGTTTCCTCCATGGGGATTCACCTATATTTATATAAGAATTATCACATCAAATGATGTGTCTATTGGAACAATAGGGCCGACCTCAATAACTCAAAATATCATTAATAATTACCATATTAATTATCTCTTACATTAATTATCTTTTACATTATGGTGGGGCCAACCTGTACCCTTTACATCACAAATAGGGTTACATGTAAGTCTGAATCTTGGACAATATAACAAGGGATCTTATACACCCACTATTGCTTAGCCACTAGGGGCACATCCATTTGTTCTTAGACACAGGGATTTCCACATCTCTATCTCATTGTGTCTCACGGGAGAACCACACTTGCTAGTGCTCAACCACTAGGATAACGTTCACTTGTGCTTAGCCACAGGCATGTCCAACTCAACAGATCTTCTTTCTCACTACGTTACACAGGAGAATCATCTAGAGTATCACATCATCTCAACTCTCTACACAGAGGAGGCTAATACATCGTTTCATCTCTTTCTCATAAAAATACACCCAACTCATGGGATTTCCCACACGTTCACCTGTGCTCAACCACAGACACATCCAACTCAGCAGATCTTCTTTCTCACTACATTACACAGGAGAATCATCTGGAGTATCATCTCAACTCTCTGCACAGAGGAGAACA
>JASDQU010738577.1:0-17117 GCA_032191745.1 Picea mariana | reverse complement strand
TCACAACAACACAAACCAATCACAGCAAATGCAGATTAATGTATTCAATACCTAGTCTATACATGTGATCAAGGAATCATGTAATAAGATGACATCATCATTATAGGAAAGAGACATATTACTGTATTATTAAATATGAAAGAGAGATTACAAACTTTGCCTTGATGTCGTAAGGACCCTTCCAACTGTCCTTCGTTCCCCACACACTTCTTGCTCCAAGGATTCTGAAACCATAGATCTGATAGCTACTCACAATCTATCTTGACAAAGCAAATCTCAAAGCCACTCTAATCAAGCCAATAATTCCAAGCCAAAGAACCATAACCATGAACCCACAAGCTTATGAACCCCTTCTCCATGAGATCTCCTCTCCTTTTATAAGCTGAAGAAGATAAGGTGAGGAGGTTAGGATGATCCCACTAAATCATGAAAGCGAGTAAGATCCAAACCATTCGGATGCCACCTCACCAAAGAAGCTTCTCCTTCTAGAAGATTTGAGAAATCGCTCATTTTTCCCACGTGCTGGAATGTTCGCACCCTAGCTATATAGCAACCTGCGAACTGTTCGCACTCTGGCTATAGTGCAACCTGCGAGAATTGGTCATTCTCGCACTCTGCCTATATAGCAACCTGCAAACTTGCTTTTTTATAAGGTTTTTACATAGGAAAATGCAATTTCTTTTCTCAGGAAAATTTCTTCTCCCTTCTCTCTTTAGGAACTCAGGCCACTGTGACCCCTCTAAAGGCAATACATAGGTTTACATCATTAACGATCATAGGGATGACGAAAATAATGTGTAACAACAATGCTACCTATAGATTGGTCCGCAAGACCATGTGATTATTTATCATGCCATATGAGATAGATGGATGTGATTGAGACCATTACATGAATAAAATTGTGGTTAATACCTCCCTAGCTAAGAGGGAGTGTTTATGTTTTCGTAGTTGCGGGAGGTAATAATCTCCAGTATAGCCTTTGTACTTAGAGTAGAATGTTCCAAAAGAAGTAAAACCATTAAACATATGTGGAATACAATAGAAGAGAAGTCAACCCAAGAACATTAATAGTAAATTAAATAGAAGGCTCTATAAAGTGAGGTCAACCCCACACAAAACAACACCTTGGAAGACTAGTATAAATAGAGGTTAGAGATCCTCATTTGAACACACACCCACTCACTCATCTAGGGAGTAAGTTTAAGGAGCATCAGTTGCAACAAAAGGAGGCACAATTCTAGAGAGGGTAGTACAATAGTTTCCATCATATGATATTAGTATTTCTTGTAGCTCTCTTGTGCGCTTCTCTTGGTAACGATATGCTTCTATTGGTAGAGGTACAGTCTCTTGATATTGTACTATTGTCGCAACAATATTGGTATTTTTGGTTAGGGTTTATCTTTTGGTTCTGGTGGACTTGTCAAAATCTATCTAAGAAAAGGTTATTTTGCTCGGGGGTGGCATGTGTAAGTTCCTATGGTTGGGTGACAATGATGTGACATTGTCTATGGTTAAACAAGCATTACCAAAATTTTAACAATCACTACTCAAACATCTCCTCATTTTTATTTTCTTTCGCTACAACCACTCCTCTATTGTAGACATGTTCATCTCACTAATAATCTACTACACTTCTACTCTACATATTTATTTCAACATATTCTTCACTCTAACTCTTGTTCAAACCTATTACATCTTTTCTTTGATATGTTTCTACATATATTCAAGAAAATTATGGCGTTCTCCTGAACCCACCAAATAAACATGAATGGGTTAGGATAATATGGCATGCTGATAGACTGGAATACACCACCCATAGGATGATCCCATCCCACAAAGGGATTAGGACCGAAAGACAGGAAATACCCACTCCCAAGTGAGGGGAATGACAAAGGGATGTGCCCTCCACCCTAAGGAAAATATTGGAGGGGAATTGAAGATATCCCAACACCAACATTAGTACTTTGGGGAAATGACTAAGAACCAACCGATATGTTTTTCATGCTGATTGATGAAATCCCAAACGAAAAAGAGTTATAAATAAATGATGACAAGGAGGTCGCACTCAAAGAATGAGTAGAACCAACTATTCATGGCGAAGAAATATTGATCGACGCAACTACTATGGATTGAACTACACTAGTCATTTGGTTAGACACAAAAGGTTGTAGGATTCCTCTTGACACTATTGTTGACGTGGGGTTTGCAAGGGCCCTTGACCCAAACACTTATGAAGTATCTTCCATGATGGCCCACTGAAGAGGGAAATTGTCAATGAAATATGACCGAAAAGCTGGAATATGCAAGACAACTGAATCATGGGATCTAATCAATAGAGGATTAAACAGATGAACAAAGTATTCGACTTTGAGATATGATATGTGTGTAACCCTCGACACAAAAGATTTTGGTTCTATAGGATCTATCTCTACGGTGTCAATGGGACCTGTTAGCGACAATTATTGTCTTGGGCTCGAGAGCACCCAAGTCTGCAGATTGCATGAAGAACGCCAAAGCGCAGAAGCGGAAGGATCTCTTTTCCAGTTATGAGTGAAGCGAGCGGGAAAGGTTTTGTTGTCGGCAGCCGAGATCCATCCATGAAGCAGATCAATGGTCATCGGGATTTTGGGGCTGCCAAGTTACCTGATATATAGCGTAAGAGAAAGTGCGTATATTTTAAAACTAAGTCTGGGTCGTCTGATCCATTGACGCATGGCGCAAGAGCTGGTCACATCGACATATCGTCATTCGGGAGTTCAAGGGGTAAAAGTCCCTCATCATTTCACATCTCAAAACTTCGAACCCCGAAATGTCGATAAGCGATCTTCAAAGACGAGCTCACGGTCTTAGCGCCAGGTCACATCAAGCGAGCCTGCAAATGGGGGCAGCCCCCTTTATAATAACGTACTATCTAGGCCGTTCATATGAAGGACGCACAGTGCACATCCGTGTCACGTCAGCATTCAGGAGTTCGAGGGGCAAGCGCTCCTCGTCACTTCACTTCTCAAAATCCTGAACCCCGAAATGTCGATAGTGCCCAGAATCGGGCCCGTGGTTTTGGCGGCTGGTCGTAAAGGAACAAGCCTGGAGGAGGGGCACTAATGTTTATCATTTGGCCACTCGGGTCCCAAAGCCCCGAAAAGAAATCTCAGCCGTTCATCTTGGAGGAACGCGTGGTGACCGTTAGACCCTCCCAGCATTTTTCCCATCGCGATTTTGATAGAAGGAAAACCTGCTCCTTCCTATTCGCGAACCCCGAAACACCGAAAGCACTCTGGAATTAGGTGTAGTGTCACGGCCTGTGGTCATTTGATAAAGTAGAAAGAGTTGTTCAAAGGGAGGCCAAGGGCACCGAATTGAGTTTCGGAAGGGGGGCACTGTGTTCTCCAGACACTGATTCGACGTGATCTAAATCCCGATACCTACTGGGAATGAATGAAGAAGAGAGAGTGTGGTTGAAGCCTCGCCTCACCCATTAATTGCAAGGCATGGAGGGTCTGGCAAGCGGTCTACTCAAGAGGGTCCTGTGTACCCATTTTTCCAGAGAAGCCATGCTCGAGTTCTCGACTAGTCGAAGGAAGTCTGCACACACTATCTCGGCACTTAATGGATCAGCTACTCCCCTTGCTGGATCCATGCACAGTTAAGATGCCGTATGTCATAGGTGCACGATCGTCTAGTTTGCATGCGCAAACTATCAGAAGACATGCAGACGCAATGTTTTTAATGCAGCGTCTTGTTTTTCCTGTTGTTGTTGTTTTGAGTATATGTAGGCATTTTCGCCATTTTTGTAATGATCGATGGTTGAGCAAGGCTTCCGATTGTAAAGTTTTGATATAGCACTGGTCACTCTGGTTAATGTATAAGGCATCTGAGACTTATTACTTTATGGATGTCACCCTCTTTTTCCATGTCTTTGTTTACTGTGTTAGAACATCTCGGAATTGGAGGATCCAGTCGAGTTGTTCTTTTGTAGGATGATGTAGGTTGGATCACTGCAACAGTCGCAGTGCTTCTAATCAATTATTGTGTTTTCTCAGCACTGGAATGGCTTGGAATTGGAGGATCCAGTCGAGTCACCCTTTATCTCCTTGAAACTCTGGACCAAGAGGATCTTGGCTTCTAAGTTTTTATTCCTCAACCTTCCAAAGTTCTGTTGCCCAAGGCAGTCTTGCTCACCCTTCTCATAAGTCTTCCATCTACCACCCTTTAATCAACATACTAACGGAAGTTGGATCAAGACCTCCCTTACTTTCTACATACCAGACCCTAGTTGTTTTGTCGATGCTGCTTTCTTGGGTCTCTTTCATTTTGACCACCCCCATTTATTAAATTGTGACATAAAAACTGATGGGCGTCGGGCTCTACTCCTGCAAGTAATCCATAAGTGACTTCCGTCGCCAACATTTCTGGCGTCGTTTCCGGGGATGAAGTTGAATATTTTCCCTGGGCAGAATGACATTGAGCCTCTGATTCTGAAGGTGCATCATACATTAGATCCCTTCAATATTACTACTGTGCACCTGGTGACTCCACTGTGGTGACTCCATTGTTTCCACTTCACTGTTTCAGCTGTGGCTATTATTAGCACACCTGAAAGCTGACCCTAAGGAGCTTTCTCGAGAAGGTTTTAGCAGCTGCTTTCTCAGCCTGAGAAGCTTCCTGGGGTAACAACAACATTAGGATCTGGCCTTTGATGGTGAACAAGGACCAGACACATTCGAATCTGTGCATATTTCACCTGGCGACTCCATGATTCAAGGATCGATTGGCGACTCCACTGGTTCGATATGGAGAAAATCCTTGCTTGCAGGTTTGCTCCTTTTAATTTTTCTGCTATTCCTGGTTTTCCTAATGTTGTCCCCTCTCCAAATGAATGGGGTGATTATTTTCCCATATTTGGAAAATGTGAAGAGGATGACCCTGCTCAGCACCTCAGTGAGTTTCATGAACTCATGCGTCAGTGGGAGATACATCATGAGGATGTATTACTGAAGATGTTCATGTTCTCGTTAGTAGGGGATGCGCGTAAATGGTATCATTCTTTACCCCCTGCTAGCATTTCTTCACTCAATGAATTCCATGTAGCTTTCACCACCTATTGTCAGAAGTTGTATCCCTCTGAGTCAATTTGTCATAATTGTTGTGGGGGATACCACAACTATATGCGAGATGAAATTGTTTCAGACGTAGGCTGTGAAGATGGTCTTGATGACCTGGATCAGAAATCAATACTTTCTCCTCCCCATTCGTCTGTATCAGAGGTGGGTTATGAAAGCGATGAATATCCCAAGGGGGAAGAGGATTCCCTGAGTGAGCTGATGGAGCAGGTGAAATATCTCTCTGCCCAATTAGAAGGGTTGAAATATGAAGACTATGCAGAGGATTTTCCAACCTGGGAGGAAGAAGATGACCTAAGTGAACTAGTGGAGCAGGCAATATTCCCCACTCCCCAATGTGCAAAATTGGAATCTGAAGGCAGCAAAACGGATTTTCCAGTCTTCGAGGTGGATGATCTAAGCAGCTCTTTTGAAGAGATTATTGAAGATTTTTTGGATGCGTTAGCATCTGCCCCCAATGAGCCTACTGTGTCAAATTTAAACAAAGAATCCATTATGGAAGAGGATTGTTCTTTCTTCCTTCATGAGATTTCCCATGATGTATTTACATTTGGGATTGAAGAGAAGGATCGAGAGACCGTTCCCTTTTTACAAGATGGGGAGTGCACGGAAAAGAGGAGGAGGAACCAGAGGAACAACTGAACGTGCATTTCTTTTTCTATCCATAGCCATTCAGTAAGCAGCCACCACCCGAGATAAGTGAGCCTACGACAGTTGTCCACTCGCCTGTTCTTGTTAGAGATATTCAACCACATAAGAACAACTGTGTAGCAGAGGAGGCTGCCTGTCGCCAGTTTTCCAAAATTTTCCACTCATTCTATGATCCTGTCGGTGAATACATGGAGTGGCATTTCCCCTATGCCTTGGAGCTGCCCTATTTCATCTCAACTCCAGCCTGTAAGGAGGAGTTGAAGAGTGTAACCGTTCTGCAATCACGGTTACACCATCTGTTGATGATCATTGACAGAAGGAAGGAGCTTCTATCCAGGAAGTTGCTTGAATGGCTATGGTGGAAATATGCTTTCACCTAGCCCCATGTAAAGTGTTTTATTAGTTTAGGATTGTATATAAATAAGCTCCTTTGAGCATGTATTTTTATTTTGTTGCTTTTATTTTTTGGCCTGTATTTTCAGCAGCAGGATGTTTTGAGCCTGACTCCATAGCCCAACAGCAAGGCACTGAAGCTGCAGAATGAGTTCTTAGAGCATCACAGGGATGACTCTATCCCCCATGGAGCCTAATGTTAGCGACAATTCTTGTCTTGGGCTCGAGAGCATCCAGGTCTGTAGATTGCATGAAGAATGCCCAAGCGCAGCAGCGGAAGGATCTCTTTTCCGGTTACGAGTCAAGCGAGCGGGGAAGGTTTTGCTATCAGAAGTCGAGATCCATCCATGAAGCAGATCAAAGGTCATCGGGATTTTGGGGCTGCCAAGTTACCTGATATATAGTGTAAGAGAAAGCATGTATATTTTAAAACTAAGTCTAGGTCATCCGATCCATTGACGCATGCCGCAAGAGCTGGTCACATCGGCATATCGGCATTCGGGAGTTCGAGGGGTAAAAGTCCCTTGTCATTTCACATCTCTAAACTCCGAACCCCAAAATGTCGATAAGTGATCTTCAAAGCCGAGCTCATGGTCTTAGCGCCAGGTCACATCAAGCGAGCCTGCAAATGGGGGAATCCCCCTTTATAATAATGTACTATCTAGGTCGTTCATCTAAAGGACGTGCGATGCACATCCGTGTCACGTCGACATTCGGGAGTTCGAGGGGCAAGCGCTCCTCATCACTTCACTTCTCGAAACCCCGAACCTCGAAATGCCGATAGCGCCTAGAATCAGGCCCGTGGTTTTGGCACCTGGTCGTAAAGGAACAAGCGTGGAGGAGGGGCGCTAGTGTTTATCATTTGGCCACTCAGGTCCCAAAGCGTCGAAAAGAAATCTCAGCCGTTCATCTTGGAGGAACGCGTGGTGACCGTTAGACCCTCCTGGCATTTCACCCATCGCAATTTTGATAGAAGGAAAACCTGCTCCTTCCTATTCGTGAACCCCGAAATGCTTAAATCACTTTGGAAATCAGGTGTAGGGTCATGGCCCATGGTCATTTGAGAAAGTAGAAAGGGTTGTACAAAGGGAGGCCAAGGGCACCGAATTGAGTTTTGGAAGGGGGGCACTGTGTTCTCCAGACACCGATTCGATGTGATCTAAATCTTGGTACCTGCTGGGAATGAATGAAGAAGAGAGAGGATGGTTGAAGCCTCACCTCATATTTTAATTGCAAGGCATGGAGGGTCTGGAAAGCGGTCTACTCAAGAGGGTCTTGTGTACCCATTTTTCCAGAGAAGCCATGCCCGAGTTCTCGACTAGCCGAAGGAAGTCTGCACACGCTAGCTCGACGCTTAATGGATCAGCTACTCCCCTTGCTGGAGCCACGCGTAGTTAAGATGGTGTCTATCATAGGCGCACGATCGTCCAGTCTGCATGTGCAGACTATCAGAAGACATGCAGATGCAATTTTTTTAATGCAACGTCTTGTTTTTGTTGTTCTTGTTGTTTTGAGTATATGTAGGCATTTTCGCCATTTTTGTAACGATTGATGGTTGAGCAAGGCTCCCTATTGTAAATTTTTGATGCAGCGCTGGTCGCTCTGGTTAATGTATAAGGCATTTGAGACTTCTTACTTTATGGATGTCACCCTCTTTTTCCATCTCTTTGTTTAATGTGTTAAAACAGCTCAAAATTGGAGGATCCAGTCGAGTTGCGCTGTTGTAGGATGATGTCGGTTGGATCACTGCAACAGTCGCAGCATTTCTAATCAGTTCTTGTATTTTCTCAGCACTGGAATGGCTTGGAATTGGAGGATCCAGTTGAGTCACCCTTCAGCTCCTTGAAACTTTGGACCAAGAGAATCTTGGCTTCTGAGTTTTTCTTGCTCACCCTTCTCACAAGTCTTCCATCTACCACCCTTTAATCAACATACTGATGGAAGTTGGATCAAGACCTCCCTTGCTTTCTACATACCATACCCTGGTTCCTGTGTCAATGCTACTTTTCTAGGTCTCTTTCCATTCGACCATCCCCATTTATTAAATCGTGACATAAAAACTGATGGGTGTCGGGCTCTGCTCCTGCAAGCAATCCAGGAGTGACTTCTGTCGCCAACAGGACCAATCGTTACAAAAGTTCCAGTTTGATCAATTTGATGTCTTAAAGGAGGCAACAGAGAATTCACTTCAATAGCTGGAAGACCATGAATTATCCTATACCAACAAGGCGATTGATCAACCACTTTAAATCACAGACTCAAGGTGACTACCAGCACACTTACCTAAGTTGTCTACGAATGTATATCACATCACTAGAAAAATTGTAAGGAAACAACAATCACAAAAAAATTCACCAATACTCCGACTCGGGTGGACTAGGTCCTAAGACCGTACTAGTAACTAAGTTAGGAAAGGACCTTATGGATGAAGACACTGGTTGTTTAAGTCCCATGAACAAATGGATGAAAGAGTGAAAATAAATTACCACGAACTCCACTAACCAACCCTTTCCGGTGCAATTACCTAAGCTTCATGGGGCACTCTCTAGAGGTACTACGAAGTGTGATGCAATGTCTACCCTAGGTACCATGAGAAACCCTCTGTAGTCACCTATGAGAAACCTATGAATGATTACTAAGGATACCAACAACCAGTCAGTGTTTGAGGGGTACAGTCAACAATTGGGATTGAACATATGGGCATGTTAATAAAGCTTGAAGCTTCAAAATCCCCTCCTCTCATGGAGGTAATGGCACTAGAGAAACCCCTAAAATACGATCTATCCACTACATTTAGTCAAGATTCGAAAGGGTTATCTCCTTGTCTCTCCTTTATGTGACCTCGCGTTTAACTCTTGTGCTAGAGGAGGCTCCCGACTATACCTATATGATAGTTGGATTTTAGCGCTCCCTATCTCAGACTCCTAAGTTTCTTTTTTTCCTTAGAGTGTTAACTCTTCAATCCTAATCCAAGGCCCTAGTTTAAGCCAGTTTGTTTACCCTAGGAAATGAAATGTCTAGTTAAATTTAATTAATCGTTCATTTTACAAGGGTTTTTGTTTACTCAAAAGGGGTAATGGATGAAATTGAATGGTGTTTTTTAAATACTCAATGGAAAACCAAAACAATTATAAAAACATAAAATGAAATATGCTTGTTCTTCATTGAAAATGAGTGTAAAATGATTCAGAAAAATTAGAAAATTATTTTCTTTTTATTATATGAAAAAATGAAAATTTTATTTCAGATGGAATGCATTATTGATGCAATTTTTCTTTTTGAAATGCAAAGCAACTGAAAATAAAATTTACTATCCTTTTTGTCAAAAATTATAAAAACGAAAAACTTTCAAGAATGAAAAGTGCAATTTGAAACCTAAAAAGCACTATAAAGACAGAAAGTACACTTGAAAAGGTCTTCTTATTTAGTGAAACAATGTCAAGGAGTAAAAAAGAATACAAAAGTACACTTTCTATAAGTGTTTTGTTTTTCTTGTTTAAAAGGTAAGTGAAATAAGAAATATTTAAAACTAACTTTCTTCTTAAAACCATTAAGAAAGAAACAAAAAGAAGGTCGAAAAGAATCTAGACCTATAAATATTTACCAAGAACAACAATAAAAACCACTCTAGAAAAAAATATTCTGGGGAATAACTTCTCAAAATACCTTCATAAAATTGAGAATGATCCAAAAAGGAAATGCAAAACAGACCTGCAACAACCCTTTAAGATTGAGGTAGACACTTCAGACTATGTTGTGGGCATAGTCCTCACTTAGCACAGCCACCCCGTGGCCTATCAAAGTGAGACACTATCATATGTAGCTTTTAAGTACCCTACTTACGACAAATAAATGTACTCCAGTGTGAAATACTATCACTAGTGGAGGGATTACATTCTTAGGAAGTGTTGGATTACTAAGAGCGAGGTTGAATCAGTAATAGAGGAATTTAATACTTTTTAACCATAAAATGAAAGTGTTATATCAATGTAGCATTATCATCCAATAGTTGCAGGGTAAATAAATAATGAACAAATGAGAAATCATACACATACACAGTACACCAGTGTTTTTACGTGGAAAACCAAAGCATAAGGAAACCATGGAATGATTTTTCTTATATGTCTTTAAGAATTACATTCATTGGAAGCACCAAATTCCTTTGTTTTCCAACTGCATCTGGAAGGAATCTCCAACCCCATAGTTTCTCAAGCTACAACCTGAGGGAAGATCCAAATCCCCAATTCTCTGGCTACAGTGAGAAGGAGTCTACAACCCCCTATGTTCTTCGGATACAACCAAAAGGTGGCTACAACCACCTGTCCTTGCCCCGTCCAACCGCCATGACGTATAAGTAGAATGATGGAACCACTATAACACTATCATTGTGAGATATATTGTTGTAAACCTATACCAATCAACCTGTACCATATACAAGTGCATCAACCATGCATCAACCTATACCAAACAACTTGTAATAAACCTATACCATAAACAAGTGCATTAACCATGCACCAACCTGTACCAAACAACCTGTAATCAACATGTACCATAAACAAGTGAAACAACTATGCACCAACCTGTACCAAACAACCTATAATAAACCTATACCATAAATATTATCAACCAAATCATATCTACTCACCAAGATCAATCACTAAGATAAATCTCAACCATATGCACAATATCACTAAGATGTGCAACATCATCAATTATACACCTCATGTATGTGCCAACTCATTAACTACTTGTCTCAACCATGTACCCAACATGCACCTCAACCAAAATGCCTCATCAATTTCATCATCCAAATATGATTTTTAACTTTGTAATAGACCTGGTGTATATAATCACATACATACAAACCTTCCTTAACTTTAACAACAAGAAACTAACATTTTCATCAAACTTTACTTTAGTCTCACATGACTAATTTTGGATTAGTCAAAAACCCTAACTTGCAATAATCATAACTATGTACCTGTAATGAATAAAGATATGAAAATGGTACACAATGTTCTTCAATGTCTTTTATGAAATTCCTCCAAATTTCACTACTTGGAACCTCTCAGAAAAGGAGTTATAGAAAAAATGGCATACCTTGTTGAATTATGGCTTATTCTAGAGAGCAAACTTCTAGAGAGTTCCCCGCACAGAATATTTGTTGTATCGATATCAAAGTTGTACATATAATACTAAAGACTATAGCATAACCAATACATTTTGTCTTACTAAATTTGGATATGTTATGAATAAGTTATGACGTTTTTACCCGAAACACCTTAGAAAACATCATCAAAATAATTTATCCTCCCTTGAATTTCGGCCTTCTTTACTTCACCTTCTCTCTGAAATTTGTCTTAGATATCCTTTGGTTACCTCAATCACTTGTAGATATTCGATATGCTCAAGTGTGATTAAAATGAGAGAGCCTTGCCTCTTATTTATACTTTCATGTAGCTTCCTCAAGGGCTTACCTTTTAACCATCTTAACCCACTTTCATTATTTTAGGGTGAACCCACTTCTAACCACTTTTCCACTTAGTAATTTCTCCATTAAATTTATTATTTAAATAATTTCTTTTGTATCCACTTTGACTTATAGTACACTCATAGATTCACTTTATTATTTACCTTCTAAAATCTCTTAACCCACTTTCCTTATTTTAGGACTAATCCACTTCTAACCACTTGTCCACTTTGTAATTTCTCCATTAACTTTATTATTTCAATAATTTATTTTGTATCCTCTTTGACTTATATTACACTCATCACTTCACTTTATTATTTAAATAATTTATTATTTTGCAAACACATTGACTACTTTAACTTTTTGGGGCTTCTAGATGACACATGAGGGTTCTCCAACTTAACATGGCCATAACTCTCTAACCGTAAGGAGTTATGTGATGTTCCACATACCACCAGAAATGGAATGACATTTACTATCCATATAGAATAGTATTTCCTGCAAATATATCAAAACGCATACCATTATCCATCAAACAAACTTGGTTCCATTACCCAAACCATTGTGCTACCAGAATTAGCTACTAGAGTTTCTTCTAGGGTTGACATCAATGCCAACCAACCCAATTAATCAACAATATCCCCCTGTGGCATTGATGGAAACATTTTGATGCAATATTGAAGTCATGTCACTCATGCTCCCCCTGTGACCATTGCTCCCCCTAGAACCATGCCTTTGTGTTCTGCATCTGATAAATCTCTCCTGCTTTGTCATCAATGGAAAAGGTATCTTTTCATCTAGGGTTTCTCCTCCTAAATGAACTATCCTTGGGGATACTCCCCCTAAATGAACTCTTCTTAAAACTAATATACCAACCTGAACTATCCTCTCTATGGTGCTTTATTGTGTAAATTTAATACATATAAGATAAGCATTCAGAAACATTCATTTTGGAGTAGAAATTACTCTGAGTCTATGGTGAATATACTCAAAGGCTTCCCCTGGAAGAGGTTTTGTAAAGATGTCTTCAACTTGTTATTTTGTGCCCACATATTCAACTATGATGTTCTTCTCTGCAACTTATTCCCATAGAAGGTGATACTTTATTGGAATGTGCTTCATCTTGCAGTGCATCACCGGGTTCTTTGAGATACTAATGGTGCTTGTATTATCCCAGTATATTGGAATGGGCTCATCATAATCAACCTGTATATCTGTCAAAGTTTGTTTCATCCATAGAACCTAAGTACAACATCCTGCTGCTGCAATATACTCTGCTTCGACTGTAGATAAAGATATTGATGATTGTTTCTTTCTTATCCAAGATACTAAACATTCACCCAAGTAGAATGATACTCCATTGGTGCTTCGCCAGTTATCAATGCAACCTACCCAATCTGCATCTATCTAGGAAATAAGTGATAGATCCTTTCCTTTTGGATACCATAATCCAAACTCTTATGTTCCTTTGATATATATGAAAATCCTCTTCACTACTAATACATGTGATTCCTTTGGTGCTCGTTGAAATCATGCCACCTGTCTAATTGCCTGCATTACATCTGTTTTGAATGTTGTCACATGTAGTAAGCTACCAACATTGACCTATATTGCCTCTGGTATGTCGACCTTGAATCATCATCTTTGCTCAACTTACAACTAATTTGCATAGGAGTGGTAACTGGTTTTCAATCTTCCATTCCGAACCTCTTTAGCATTTCTCTGATATACTTAGTTTGAGAAATAAAAATTCCTCGGTTTCTATGACATATCTGAAGACCCAGAAAGAAGGATAGTTCTCCGAGTAATGACATTTCAAATTCATTCTGCATATCCTTTCCAAATTTTTGGTTTAACCTTGATGTAGAAGTTGTTGTCTACACTTCCTTTTCTTGAACCCTTCTTCATCTTTTTCTTCTTCTTCATAAATATGTTCAACTGAATCATTTTCTTCTTCTTTTAATTCGCGTCCACTTGTTTCATCAATTGTTACATTGATTATTTCCACAAATTTGTTCAACCTCAGATAGTAACACTTGTATGCTTTCCTTGTACTTGAGTAACCAACAAGTACTCCTTTGTCCACATGAGAGTCAAACTTTCCCATTCTTCCATCTTCTATTTTGATGTAGCATTTTCTTCCAAATACTCTGAAGTGCTTCACATTTGGTGGTCTTCATTTAGATAGCTCGTAGGGAGTTATGTCATTATTCTTTATAAGAATTACTATGTTTTGAATGTGAAATGTTGTATGCACTACATGTGTCCAGAAAAATATGTCAATTTGGAATCCTTTAGCATTGTTCAAACCATTTTCTTGTGTAATTGTCATCCATTATGATAATGTTCCTTTGTCTCTAAACCACTCTTTGAACCAATCTATGAATCCATGCTCTCATCCACTGTCATACATCTATCCAAACCTACTAATTGTTCTTATGAATCCATCTCTGTCCATACTGTCCAAGAATCTACTGCACAACTGTCCATAATTTTGACCCATTTATCACTATACTATCATGAATTCTTTACTACAACAACTGATTGTACTTCATCTAACTGACTTCTCTGGATCTGTCTACTCAAACATTGCAAGCTGCTCGAAGGATGGTTCTTTCATCTGTCACATCTACCACATAGACTCCCCCTGTCTAATATTCATATTACCTGGGAGTCTCTAAGCCAAATGGCTGAGAACAATTCCTTCTCTGATGTGTATTCACCATCATATTCATTGGTAGATTCATCATTTCTATGAACTCTAATTTCTTTCTTTCTCTATGTGGATTCATCTTTCACTATAATGCCTGAAAGTAGAATCTCTTGAACCTATTCCTTATTTACATGTCCTTCTTTTCTTTCAATTATTTTCTAAACCTTTCTATATCTGACATCTTGCTTTTTCTCTGTAGAATTTTCTTCATCTCGTTTTATTGCCAATCTTACGATCTCTGGGACTTGCTCTTTGTTCACCCGTTCTTCGTGTTTTCTTATCCATAATTTCTTATATATGATATCAATGTTCACTTTCATGGAAGTATCGATCATGCTTCTACAATCACTAGTTATGTGTCCATAGTTATGACATTTGTAACATTCAATATCATGTGGGGCCACATAAGCATTTCTTTATTGAACATTTATTTTATAATCCCTGCAATTTGCAGCCTTGTGTCCAAAATTAGTACAATAAAAACAATGACCATAAAATAAATTTTCATACCTGGGAGTGAGTGATCTTCTTTTTGGTGTAGTCCTTCTAAATTTCTACCTTGACTGATCATGATCATGATTGAAGCTTCTTTGTGGCTTGAACATGGATGGTCTTCTTAAAGATGTATCTTCAATAGTTTTCTTAGATTATGGTTGACCATGATTCCTTCCTTTGAGTACTTCTGCTTAACTCTTTCTATTTTCTTCATTCTTCTTTTCTAGCAACCTAGAGTGATTCTCTTCATTCTCTATAACTGATGTGGATGTTTATGTCTCTTCAACATTCTTGTTGAACTTGACGATTTTACTTCTCAATGTGACAACTTCTTCTTCAAGATTCTCAAACTCTTCTTTTTTCTTCATTATCTGAGAATTTGTGACTTCTTCTGTTCTTTTCGCTTCTTCAACCTAAATTTTTAATGTGATCATTTCTTCTTCAAGTCCTTTATCTTCTTGACCAAACTCTCCCTCGAGATGATTTAGATCATTAGTTATTTCCTTAAGATGATCTGCCAATATCTTCTCTCTCATTTATGCTTCTTCCTTCTGTGTTGCTATGTTGGCTTCCAAATACTGCTTTTGATATTAAATATTTTATTCAATCTTTCTAGATTCTTCTAGCTGAGTTCTTAAGTTCTTGATGACATGTTGGGCTTCTTAAAAAATGTCAACACTTTCCTTTTTTTTCATCAATTCTTTCTTGAGTGACTTGTTTTCTTCTCTTAGTTCATCTAAAGCACTAATCCATTCTTCTTCATAATTGTCTTCCTTTTCAATTAGTTTTTCTGTCTCATTTCCTTCATGGAATTCTATTTCAAGATATTAGCGTTTCTCACAATTAAAGAAAAACAACATACCTATGGTGATTATGTACTCTTCATCATCTGAATCTGTTTGAAATGGTGAACATAATTCTTATTGATCTGTATCTGCATCTTCTTTATCATTTTCTGAATTTGTGATGGGTGACGAATATATGCCATGTAAATTATCCCAAAGTTCTTTGGCTGATGAAAATTTACCAACCTTTTCTCTTTCTGGATTAGGTAATCCTTTCCATATGAAATCCATTGCTATTTTGTTATTCTGCTTCAATTCCTTCTTGGATGCAGTCTTTGCCCATTTTGAACTATCATATCCTGTAATGACTGATAACCAAATACAATACCCTTGTTCCTTTAAAAATACTTTCATCCTTCCACTCCATAACTCATACTTTAAATCATTCTGACCATTAAACAGTGGTACTCCATTCTCAAAATAATCCATGATCTCCTTCTAGTGGTTAAATGGTTTCTTGAAGGAACCTCTCTCTGATACCAATTGTTGAATTACTGAGAGGGGGGGTGAACCAGTAACAGATCAATTTAATCCTTTTTAACCATAAAATGCAAGTGTTATATCAATGCAGCATTATCATCTAAAAGTTGCAGAGTAAATAAATAATGAACAAATGAGAAATTATACACATACACAGTACACCGATGTTTTTACGTGGAAACCCAAAGTGGGAGAAAACCACCGAATGATTTTTATTATATGTATTTAAGAATTACATTCATTGGAAGCACCAACTTCCTTTGTTTTCCAACTGCAACTGGAAGGAGGCTCCAACCCCCTAGTTTCTGAGGCTACAACCTGAGGGAAGCTCCAACTCCCCAATTCTATGGCTACAACCATAAGGAGAATATAACTCCCTATGTTCTCTGGATACAACCATAAGGTGGATAAAACAACCTGTCCTTACCCTATCCAACTACCCTAATGTATAAGTAGAATGATGGAACCACTATCACACTATCACTATGAGATATATTGTTGTAAACCTGTACCAATCAACCTGCACCAAACAACCTATACCAATAACCTGAACCATGCATAAACCTATACCTCAACCTATAATCAACCTATACCATAAACAAGTTCATCAACCATGCACCAACCTGTACCAAACAACCTATAATCAACCTGTACCATAAACAAGTGCATCAACCATGCACCATCTTATACCAAACAACCTGTAATCAACATGTGCCATACAAATATGCATCAACCATGCACCAACCTATACCAAACAATGTGTAATCAAGATGTACCATAAATAATATCAACCAAATCATATATACTCACAAAGATCAATCACCAAGACAACTCTCAACCATATTCACAATATCACCAAGATGTGCAACATCATAAATTGTACACCTCATGTATGTGCCAACTCATCAACCACTTGTCTCAACCATGTACCTGAACCAAAAGCCCTCATC
>JASDQU010738576.1:1845-79791 GCA_032191745.1 Picea mariana | reverse complement strand
TGTACTTTATTAAGTACAAGAGTGAGGTCCTTGCTACTTTTAAGAACTTCAAGGCTTTTGTTGAGAAGCAGTCATCTCTTTCTATCAAGAAAATATGCACATATAATGGGGGGGAGTATGTCAATTAGGGATTCATTGATTTTTGCAGAGAACATGGCATTCAACATCAACTCATTGTTCCCTACAACCCTCAACAAAATGGTGTTGCTGAAAGAAAGAACATAACACTAAAAGAAATGGAAAACTGTATGATTTAGTCCAAGAACATGGCACCTTCATTTTGGGCTGAAGTGGTAAACTATGCAAACTACATTCAAAATAGGATGGCTCATCGGGTAGTACTGTAGAAGACTCCAGAGGAAGCTTGGAGCCATGTTAAGCCTGATGTCTCTTATTTTAGAGTATTTGGCAGTCTAGCATGGGCCTTAATACCAATTGAAAAATGCAAATCTATGGAGAAGAAAATCCAACCATTGATATTCGTTGGTTATTGTGAGGACATAAAATCATATAGGTTATTTGAACCTATTACTAAAGAAGTATTCTTTTGACGAGATGTCCATTTTGATGAAGGATTCAACCCCACATTAAATCCTTCTCCATATTTATATTGTCATGCAGACAATGGTGTTGAACATGTTGACAAATTTGATTTAGAAGATGATAATGAACCTTTTGAAGTTCAACATCAACATCAACAAGAATAAAATCTACCACCTGCACCAATGGAGCATGAGAATCCTGAACATGAACAAATTGATTAAGAACGTGAACAACTTGATCAAGAATTGCATCTCAGGAGGATCTTTCATGAGAGAAAGAGGCCTAAAAGGTATGGCTATGAGCCAACTGATTTCATCTATTTAGCCTCAACCTCTTCCCCTATTCAATCACAAACAATAGGTGTCTCCTTCTTGAGTCATACTATCTCAAATGATCCACAATGATTTTTTGACGTTGTTGGCATACCTGAATGGGATGCTTCCATGAAAGAGAAGTATTCTTCATTGATGAAGAATCACACATGGGATCTTGTCTCTCTTCCAAAGGGATGAAAGCTAGTTCATTGAAAATGGATCTATAGAACTAAATATGTAGCAGATGGATCTGTTGACAAGCATAAGGCACGTCTTGTGGCCAAGGGATTTTCACAAGTTGAAGGGATTGATTACTCTGATACCTTTGACCTTGTTGCCAAGATGAATTATATACACCTTGTGCTTTCACTTGCTACTTCCCAAGGATGGTCAGTCTACCAGATGGATGTAAAGAGCACTTTTCTACATGGTGACTTAGATGAGGAAATCTACATGGAGTAGCCCCCTAGTTTTGTGCAAGATTATTCTCTTTTTTGTAGGCTCCGACGTTCTCTTTATGGTATCAAACAAGCTCCTCGAGATTGTTATGAGAAGATGGATAGTTTTCTAATTTATTCTGGTTTGATTGTTGTAATTTTGATCCTACAATTTACACTCAGAAGCAGGGTACTGATCTCTTGATTTTGGTTCTGTATGTGGATGATTTAATTCTCATGGGGATTTTTTCATCTATGATTTAGAGTATTCAACAAGCATTGATGGGACAATTAAATATGAAATATCTGGGGCTTCTGCATTATTTTCTCGGTCTCTAGGTTCTTCAGTCTTATGAAGGAATCTCCATTTTTCAGCAGAAGTATGCACTTGATTTACTTCAGCGCTTTGGCATGGTTGATTGTAAACCTGCTCCTACTCCATTTCAGTAAGGAGTCACACTTTCTTCCAGTTTCTGCTCACCACGTGTTAATCTTTCATTATATCGAAAACTGATGGGGAGTTTGTTGTATCTGACTCATACACGTCCTGACATATATTTTGCATTAGGATTTGTCTCTCGGTTCTCTCAAGATCCTCATGAGAGTCACTGGAAGGTAGAAAAACGCATTCTGAGGTACATTCAGGGTACTACCAATGTTGGTATTCAATACTCTTCTGGTGCTTCTCAGCTCATGGGATTCAYTGACTCTAATTGGGCTGGTTTGGTTAATGATCGAAAGTCCACATCTGTCTTTGTCTATTGTCTTGGCTCCACACCTATTGCATGGTCTTGCAAAAATCAATTTGTAATTGCTTTATCCTCTACGGAAGTTGAGTATCATTCTGCAGTTCTTGCAAGTCAGGAGGTTCTTTGGATTCTACATCTCCTTACAGAGTTTGGCATTTAGCAGGATCGTCCCACCACTTTTTGGTGTGATAATCAAAGTGCCATAAACATTTCTCGCAACCAAGTGGAACATCAATAGACCAAACACATTGAGATCCACATGCACTCCATTCACCAACTCATCCAGGATGGTGTTCTCAACCTGGAGTATTTTCCTACTGAAGCACAAGTTGCTAACATCTTCACTAAACCTTTGGCATCACCTCACTTTCTATAGCTACGATTGATGCTTGGGGTCAAAGAAGTTTTCTCTGGGGGGTTATATTAAGACCTCCTTCCTTCACTTTTGTGTTGTTTTCTTTCTTTAGCGAAGGAGTTTTTTCCTACGGGTTTTCTCCTTTTCTCCACTTATGAGAGTTTGTATTGGGTACCTTAGTAGGCCTAGTAGCCCAGACCCATTTTTTTTTTCTTTTTTTACTTCCCTAAGTTGCACTTATAGGGGGTGTTGATGTATAAGTTTACTTAGGATAGGTAGGACATGTCATCCTTCTTGGTTGTTTATGGACAATCAACATGTGCTTCTTTGACTTATCACTAGAGTGGGTAAATTTCCCATCCATATACTTGTCTCATTACTTCATGAGAGATGTATCCATCTACCTTCATCAATGATGTCTCCTCTTAGCTTATTATAAATAGAGGAGATCTTCAATGTAATCAATAAGCATATCAATTATATCAGTGTCTCTTCTTTGTAGAAGGTTTTTGGTTTTTGCAGTTGTTTCCTTGAGCCTGTTATATTGTATTTTCTCAATATCTACACATTCTTCTCTCATGGACTAGTGTAGGAAGCATATTCTACACCTTTTATTCCTTTAATTTGGTATGAGAGCTTATAAATTTAGATCCAAGGAGTTAGGGACAAGGATTTTTTTATCTAATTTTGGTTTGAGTGGGAGATTACATAGAAGGACATGTTGTTGTAGGGAAATGGTGAATGCATCTAGATTAGAAATGGAGAAGTTTAATGGCACTGAATTTGAGTTGTGGAAGCTCAAGATGGAGGACCTTCTCATAGATAGAGATCTATGGGTTGTAACATCTAGAACCAAACCTACTACTATGAAATATGAAGAGTGGGTGGTGTTGGAGAGAAAGGTGAGAAGCCCTACGAAGCTCTATTTGGACGATTCAGTAATATTGAACATTTATGAAGAAAAAACCACTACTACCCTCTAAACAACGTTGGGGGATTTGTATTAGGATAAATTCTTGGTTAATAAACATTTTTTGTGGAAAACATTGTTTTCTTGACAATGGGTGATAATGACTATGTAGATGAGTGACTAAATGCAGTTAGTATTATTGTGAGCTAGTTGATCTCAATTCGAGTGAACATGGATGAACATGATTCTTGTATGACACTTTTGTGTTCTTTGCAAAATTCATGGGACAACCTTGTAATGGACAATGGAATCATTGTAAAGACATTGGTTCTTGACAAGGTCATGGATGCTTTACAATCAAAGGATGTGAAGCAAAAAGATTCTAAATCCACCAATAAGGCCTTGGTTGTTCATGGTAGATCAAAGGAGAAAATCAAGAACAGAGAAAATGGAAGATCCAAATCCTATGGGAAACGTAAGTCTCCTAGAAAGTCCAAGTCAAAATGTTGAAATTATGGCATGAATAGGAATTTTAGAAGGGACTACGAGGAAAAGAAGAAGATGAATAAGAAGGAAAATAATGATTCTAATGATTAGTCTATAAAATATTCTCAAGAGGATGTTGGAGATTGCATTTTTTCATCTTTGGAAACCCATGTAGGACAAAGTGCATGGTTGATAGACTTTGGAGCTTCTTTTCATTTCCATCAACACTAGTTTTCAATGTATGAGAGATATGATGGTCGATGATATACCTTTGTGAAGACTCTCCTCTCAATATAGTTGACTGTGGTAGAATCTTAATAAAATTCCCTAATGGAAAAGTAAATGGGACCAATGGAGTTTTATACATATTTGGTCTAGCACAAAACCTACTATTAGTAAGACACTTAATGATGCATATGTGCATGTCACTTTCTCTAAAAAAGGGTGTAAGATGGTTCGAGGATATATTATACTTGCTAAGGGTGTTCATGTGGGAACTTTGTTTCAAATTGATGCATGCACTATTGAGTGTAATAGTTATTCAATTTATGCACTGAAGAGATCTATAGGATCTAAAAATCTACAATCAAAACCTATATCTACTTCTGATGGTCATACTTCATAGGTAACTAAATAAGATCTTGCTTCAAAAAGTAAGTTTCTTGTAGAGAGAAAATGCTAAGGCACCAAATATTGGGCCATATAGGTGAGAAAGACGTATGAGAGTTAAAAAAAATCATGTTGACAGATTGAATGATTGTGCTCTTGAATTTTATTGTGTTCTTGAATTTGATTTTTGCGAGCATTGCATATATGGAAAATAGAACCATGTTAAATTTCATTCTAGTTCTTGCAAATCTTATGGGTTGTTGGAATTAATTTATTATGATGTATTTGGTCCAATTAAAGTTCCTTCTATTTCTAAGGTTTTGTATTAAATGTGTCATTCAGTGATGAAAATTATAAAAATACATGGGTATATTTTTATAGAACTAAATCTCATGTTTTTTGTCAGTTTAAATATTTTAAATCTATATTGGAAAATAAGACTAGTAGGAAGATAAAGGTGTTGAGGAATGATCATGATAATGAGTTTCTCTCTATAGAGTTTGATAAGTTTTGTAAATAGAATGGCATTAAATGACATAAGACAAATGCATATACCCCTCAATAAAATGAAGTTGTAGAAAATGTGAATGAAACATTAGGGAAACATAGGAATATGATTAGTGGAGTTGACTTAGAAGTTTTGGGAATAAATGGTTGCTACTGTATCTTACTTGATTAAGATGTCTCCCTTATTTAGGTAATGATTGTTGAGCAATAGAATGGAATAAATGTTGACTAGAGGCATCTAATAAATGCAAAGAGGTACCAGGAAATGAGAATATGATAATGTTGACTAATCACTTGTTGGTGGTTTCCAACATATAGAATACAAAAAATATAAATGGTTTATGTATTTAATGTCTATTTATTCATTGAGAAGGTTGGAAAAGTGTAGTGTAAGTTTTAACTTACTGTTAGGCTACTTAAGTTTTTCCAGAATCCTTATGTTATTGTTGAACACTCTTGTTGAGAGCACAAAAAATATGTATCATAACATGGGTCCAATCATCCTTAACACTTCCACATGGTATTTTAACAGACTATATATGGTCCAATAATCCATATACACTTCTAAAAACTGATGTATGAACTCCTTAAAATAAGTTATTACAACCCTTGAAAATATAGCTGGTGCATTATTCAACCCAAAAGGCATGACTGTGTACTAGTAGGATCCCCATTCTATGGAAAAAGTGGTCTTGTACCTGTCTTTTGGGGCTATATTTATTTGATGGTAGCCTGAGAATCCATGTTTAAATGAGTAGGCCTCATGCCCTCCCACATTCTCTAATACCTCATCTGTGAAAGGGGTGGGAAAAGGGTCATGTAGGAAAGCATCATTTGGTTTCCTCAAGTCTACACAAATGATTATTCCCCCTTGTTTCTTTTAAAAGACCATGATTGGACCATATATAGTCTGTCAAAAGACCATTTATTGGTTTTCACTCTCTCTTCCTACTTCTTAGGCTGACCCAGGTTCAGATTTGAACATCTTCCAACAAAGCCCTCTAAAACTATCGACCCTCCCAGTAAACCAGAAGGAAACATATCACATAGAGTGTACCACGCAGCCTTACCCAAGATATTTCTATGGGTGAATGCAATGCTCATATGCTTTCAGTCTAGGAAAGAGTGGGGATCTGGGATCGTATTTTATCTTCTTAAGCCTTGATGTAGTTGTTCTTCTTACTATTCATTCAATTGTTAAGTCTACGAATGCATTCTAACAGATCTAACATATAAACAATCTCACATAATTATCCATTCATCCATTCATAGCCTAAGTACTTTTAGAAGGGAAGAATACAATCAATCGCATCACATAACATAGATATTATCATGGTTCACCCCCTTTTTGGCTACACCCACAAATATATGGCTCTTAGCCTCTTTTATTATGGTTTTGTAATATATGGTGTTGTGCGCACTATGGTTTCTGATCATACAATCACAAAAAGGTTTCACAATCCCCGTGAGGTTGACTAGATCGCACCAAGCTCCTCAGCCTGCAATCTAACCCTCGAGATCTAGTTGCTTGACTCTCCTAAATATCAACAACTTACAAAATTGGTATTAGATATCACAATAGTTTCCTTCATCAAACATTACAAAACTTAGCCCCCCCCACTACCTAGACCTCCTAGGTACTTATATATACTAATTCTCAGCTCAACAGTTGTTACATTCTCTTAGAAAAACCATAACCCTAATGTAGTTAGGTTTCCCTGCATGCACGCCTTGCATGCTTTCCTCGCATGTGTTGATTTTCCTTTACGTCATCTTTTTCCAATTCTGGGTTTTATCCTCCAAAAATAGTATTTCCTCATAATAGGCTTGCACCCAACACTGGCTATTGTTGTAGGAAAATCTCCCTGCGGACAGGTAGATCGCCTCAAAGAGATAGACTCTTAACTCTAAGACAGAAAGTGCTTATCATGGTCACTGACTTCCTTTTAGATCTAGGTGGACTAGTGTGTGAGAAGGAAGGAGAAAAGGAGTACCTTTAATCGACATTTGTCCCTGCACGCTCCAATTTGAGCTCCAATCTTTCGCTCCTCGATAAGCCCTGTAGACAAACAAAGTACGACCACTTCCTACTCTATCAAGATTAGTCCGAAATAGGTCTATCTACTAAAGAGACAAATTCATGTGATATTCAACACGAATTAGAAAGAAACAGGCCAAGCAAATTATATTAATGAGGAAAAAACATTGCTTACAGCCATGGATTGATTGCAGCAACTCTGCCAAGTCCTCCTTGTCTAACCCTTGCTCAAAAGATCCACGATCCGAATGATGATAGCTTCACCGATTTCTCCCTATGAGATCATAGGTCTCTTGCTTCCAAAATATCTCTGTTCCAGCACCACTTATGAGATCATAAGTTTGGTGTGATTCTCTCTTTCCTAGTCCTCTTTCACCATGAGAAAGCTTTCTTATATAGCCTTGGAGAGGCTCAACAACTTGAGATATCCTTGGGGAAGTTGAGAATTTTCCTCCTTCAGTTGAATATCTTCCCTAAGATCATGGCTGGACTAGGGATTCGAATCCAACTTCGTTCCAAGAATGAAAAGATCCTTCCCCCATTCATCTCAACAACTCAACTGCTGCCTAAAATAGGTAGTGCTCCCTTAAAAGGGCCATTAGAGCGCTGTAGCGCTCCCTAGTAAGCTTAAGGGGAGCGCCAGCGCTCCTAAAGGCACCAACGCTCCCTCAAAAGGGCCAAAGGAGATTTATAATGCTCCCAGACAGTGTAAGGGGGAGCGCCAGCGCTCCCAGAAGAGGTATAGGGGAGCACTCTCCTTCAAAAGCTTAGTTTTTTGAGTGTTTTCAGATGGCAAAAGGTTCATGAGCCTGCTGACTCATTTCAGATCTTCGAAATCAAATGTTTAAGGTGTTTTAAGTGTCCTTCTCATGTCATTATAGGCACGACATAGGCATCATGGCAGTATGCTTCCCTGACACTTGCGACACTTGTGAGCAAAATGTGACACTTGCGACACTTGTAATGATGACACTTGTGACACTATCGAAGTGAGTAATTTTGACGTGTAACAGATTGCCCCCCAAAGTATGAAGTTAGAAGACAGGAACTGATAACTGAAATTCTTTGTAGACTTTCAAGAAAGGGTATAGACGCAGAGAACCTGACAAAAGCTGCACACAAACATCCAACAAATATTATGACATGTTTCAAACCCAAGGCAGGAATACCTATGCTTGGGTGATCAAGACTTGCAAGATATGGCCACCATAAAATACACTGAGGATCCATAATTGGATTGATAAAAAGGTATAGCCATTGAAAATACACTGTGGATCTATACTCCCATGACCTGAACTGATCGTAGCCACGAAGAATACACAGTGGATCTACGAGATGACAAGACATAGCCACGACCAATACAAAGTGGATCTATGTAACAGTATATGTGTCATNGGTATAGCCATTGAAAATACACTGTGGATCTATACTCCCATGACCTGAACTGATCGTAGCCACGAAGAATACACAGTGGATCTACGAGATGACAAGACATAGCCACGACCAATACAAAGTGGATTTATGTAACAGTATATGTGTCATTGTTCAAAAGAAACTCCATCGCAACCTAGGCAAAGTACATATCAAAGTGATCTCTCAACCCAGGGTCTTCTTATCGATCCTGATGTAGTACGAATCTAACCATGTGAATAGATGTCCTGATGTCAAACATGGCAGAAACCACTTGATTACCAGTCAATGATGTAAGCCGTTAACAAGCACGAGGGAGATCACCATTAATTTCAATGATTCCTAAGGTACCCTAGTACGTTCCAACAAATATGAATGGATGAGTTGGAGTCGAACATCCGTGGAATCATCCGATCAGAGGTCAATGATGTAAACCTATTGTCAGACATGAGGAGGCCTGCCATTGAGGCATGCAGGTCCCAAATTACTAACTAGTTTCTAAGTCTAGTTCCTGGATAATGTGTTGAAGTCAACAGGAATAGGCTTGTCAAAGGAGGGCCTTAATGTATCCCCCATCAACGACACGAAACAAACATAGATATGTAATTGGTAGATCAAATGAACATGGACTGACACGGGTATTGAGACAAGATATTTGTGATGGTTGACTCTCGAGGTGGATACTTCCCTTGAGCACTGAGGCACAACAACATAAACATGACATGGACCAAAACATGATAATGTAGTGGATACTGTGACTTTTGTCGGGTGACCCAAAGGAGTAAGAAAAACTCAGAGGATTGGTTCAGTGCAGAGGTTCAGCGGATTAAGATGTGCGCAAAGACAAAGTGCCATGTTCAAGGGCGACCCTAAGAATTACTTGGTAATGTTCTCAAGAGACTGCTTGGCTTGATTCTTTCAATTTTTCCCCCATCCAGATAGATGAGTACCCCTTTTTAATTTAACAAGCTCGATGAGGATAACACATACTCAATATAACTCACCTTCGGTAAGTTCCTCTTCCTTTGTTTAACGAACTGGAAGAAGTAAGGGTTCGGTCCCATATGGGCCTGTCGATGTTCGTTTTAGCGAGTCCAAAGACAGAAAACTCAAAGGTTTTTCATGATTATAGAGTCTGGAAAAACACTTAAACGAGAACTCTCTCATTTCCTTTTTTGTAAAGTAGTCTGACGAGACCGAAAAAGAGATAAACTATCACTCAACAGATGTTTTCTTCAAACACCTTAACGAGCGTGAAAAGAACAAGGTCGCTTGGTAATATTTTCATGTTTAGAGATTCTGAAAAGAACTTAAAGATGACTCCAATGTTGTCCTTTTTCGTAATGGTAGTCTCGCGAGGCCGAAAAAGAGATAAATTATCACTCAAAATATGCCCTTTCAAACCATTTAACGAGTGGGGAAGGAAGCAAGATCACTCAACAATCTTTTCATGTTTAGAGAGTCTGAAAAGAGCTTAAAGGAGACTCCAGGGGGTTCCTTTTTCATGTATCCATATAGGTCCGAAAAAGAGATAAAAGTCTACCCGGATGCATTCTCATGTATTTACGAGCACGAGAAAGAAAAAAGACTAAGCTTAGTATGCCCCCAGATTGAAATCTAGTAGCTTAACTCCAGAAAGATCATCAAAGGCCGGAGACATGCCCTCGAAGCTTCGATTCATTCACCGGCTCTAAGGTTGTCACCAATTTCTCTAGTAGATGAGAAAAAGGAGAAGGGTGGATGAAAAGAAGGTTCAAGAGAGGTGACTATTTCATTTTTTAATGAGCTTGACATAGGAAAAGAACTATGCTCAAGATCTTTGTTTCATTTTTTAACGAGCTTGCCACAGAGAAGAGAAACTATGCTCGTGGTTTCTTCTTTGATCATGGCTTCCAAGAGGATAACGCTCTAGAAGGATACCATGTCAAGGGACAAAAATCAGTCATAGCTTCCAAGAGATCTTTGCTGGATGGAAGAGAATCACTCTGGAAGGAAAACATGTCAAGGGTCGTGGCAGGGGTAAGGAGAGAAGGCTCCAATAACCCTACCGAAGAGATTACCATGCCAACTACCAGATCCAAATCATCGGAAGTTGAGGTCATGGGAGACAATGCCACATAATTGACATGCGGCGAGGGCGATATTGTCTGCATATAAGAACCACTTATGGAGGTAACCCAATCAGGGCCGATGAATGAAAGTTGATCAATAGTCACAATTCTTCCATCATGAGGGAAAGATATCACACGGAAAAGGGTGGATACAATAGCTTTCATGGCATAGACATAATCCCACCCAAGGAGTAAAGTGAAATCCAAGGGGTCTAGGACTACCATGACATCGATAAAGACAGTTTTCCCTCCCAAAGTTACAGGAAACTGAGGAAGGATCCCTAAAGCTTGACTAGTTCTTCTTTTAAAAGCTAACAAATTCTATGTAACCATTGCAAGTTGTAGACAACCCAAAGCGTACCAAGCAACAGAAGACAAAATACTAACGGATGCACCTTCATCTATCAGCATTTGAGGAACGTCCCGACCAAGAACCTGTACTGTAATCTGGAAAGGATGTGGGAGGGAAGACGAGGTCTAGTTAGCACACCCCAATAAAAAAGGATCGCTTCAGTACTTAGAGGGGGTTTCACAGGAGAAGGAGAAATGCCCCCCGACGCGGTAGAATATGTATTAACGAGAAAAACATGGGAAATATTGAGTTTACTCTCTAAAAGGAGAGTAGGATCGACCGATGATTAGATCGGATCAACCAATGGTGGACTTGGATAGACCACTTTGGCACTCTTTAGAGGAAGAGTGGGACTGACCGAGGAAAGGATTGGATCAGTCACTTTGACATTCTTTAATGGAGGAATTGGATCGACCGATGGCAAAACTGGATTGACCACTTTGGCAGTCTTCAGAGGAAGAGTGGGACTGACCGAGGAAGGGACTGGATCAGTCACTTTTGCACTCATCAAAGGAGGAGTGGGATCGACCGATGGAAGAACTGAATCAACCACTTGAGTTTCATTCTCCAAGGAAAGAATGGGATCGATGGGTGGAAACGGATCGCCCACTTTGGTGTCACTCTCCAACGGGAGAGTGGGATCAACCAAGGATGAAAACAGATCGACCACTTTGGTGTCACTCTTTTGATGAAGAGCGAGACTGATCGATGATGGAACTGGATCAACTACTTGGGTTCATGGTTCAATCGAGGAGGAAACTAGATTGACCACCTGATCAACCGGACTGACCGGGGATGGAACCAGATTGATAAATATGTCAACCAACGATGGGTTGGAGGAAAGCTTACGATAAACTTTTGGAAGTTGAAGTTTTTCCAAAAGAGAATAAGCCTCGTCCATGCGAGGACAAAGGTGAGAGTAATGATTACTTTTACATAACATACAAGGGAACTTGACAGTTTTCTTCTTCTTACCAACGTGAACATCACTAGTTGATGGGGTATCATTGACATGATCAACAAAGGCCGATGACATAGAGGACCACATTTCTAAGACCTGGGTAAGACCGGGGAAATCCCTCAGAAAGTGGTCACCCTTATAAAGACTACAAGGGAATTTGGGTTTCGGATTCTTCATTTTAATCTTGTTGACCTCATCAACACTCCCAGTACTATTAACAGTAACTAGTTTCTTAGAGCCAACATCTAATGTTGTTGGGACCTTTGTCCTTTACGGGTTCTTCTTCTTCTTCTCTTTCCGTTTCTTCTTCTTCTGATCAACCTGGCTACTTTCTTTAGAGCTTTCACTAGGCGATGAAGGAGAAATGGAAGGAGACTTAATGGGTGAAGAAGGTGAAAAGTCGACGTGAGGTTGATGTGTGGGTGGTGTATTGACATCCAAAGTATTAGGTGCAACTGAAATTTTGGGAGGATTTGGGATCACTGGAGTGGGGAATAACCAAACTAGTAATCCAATAGTGAGTCCTGGAAGACTCAGTGTGGCAACATATGGAGGACCAAAGTTTCCAAACGAAGGAAAGGTATAAGGTTCCCTAGAAGAAGGGGTTCCTCCATTGGTACTCCTAGGATTCGATGCCATTATCACTGACTCGACCTAAGGTCCACTAAGTAAGAAAAACAACACACGCTACGAATCTGAGAAGCAATCAATCAAACAAACCTTCCTACGATGAAACCACTAGTTGGTGATGAAATCCAACATCGCAAGATCAAAATAGGAAGGGGCAGGGATAGAGCGGGTGGATCAGTTATGTTGGCAACCTGCTTAACGAACTTATGCCTTGGTGCAAACTTCCACACAGTAATTGTGGATTTACCCTCCAAGGAGCCCGAGTGAGTTTGACCAACGTCTGTTCCAGGTATAGTGAGACTTCCCTTCACTGTCACCTTGTGTGAAACCCTAAATATTGCGGCTACTAAGGTCACCGACTCGTAGTCAGCCCCTGGGCGGGTACAGTCGACAATCCAATCAAAACATATGGGCAGGATAACAAGTCCAAAATCAACTTGAAAGGCTCCCACACATAATCATGGGTATACCTTCCAATGACCCCCAATATATGATCCGACCACTAGAAATAGTTGGTCCATGGATGGATAATCTCTGTAACTCACCCAAATGTGACCTCGTGCGTAACCCCTGTGTGAGAGGGCGATCCCAGCAAGCCAATACGACAATTGGATTTTACTCTCCCTACCGCAAGATACTAATTTTGTTTGATAGCTTTGGAAAGTTACCCTTTCAACCTATTTCAAAGCCCTACACCTTAAACTAATGTAGGTTTGCTAACAAAGATGTAAAAAGTCTAATAAATTTTAGTTAAGCGTTAATTTTAATGGCTGTTGTTTACTCAGAGGGTGTACGAAAGTGAAACTGATGGAATGATGACTCAATTCCCAAAAATATGCATGAAATATGATAAGCAATCATTTCTTTTCAATGAATACCTATTTAAGGGAAAGAGGAAGAGTCGTTTTCACTATCAAACACTTGATAAGGAATTTCCTCAATCAATTTTGTTCTCAATCAAATCCAATATAATGCTACAACATTTCATAAATGCAAACTAATATGCAAACTAATCACTAAAATGTACTTTTGTCTTTTGTATGCGAATGATAATCAATTCAATGCAAAATTTCTCCTGCCAACTACCCTTTCAGATCAAGGAGATTCAGGCAAGAAAACGTAGATTTCGCATAAACAACACACCCTTTTGCAATCAAACAAGAGAAAGAAAATCAAAAACACAAAAGGAAGGAGAAAGAGATTGGATCAGATGACCTCAAATAACCAAATGAGAAGAGTTATAGACTTTAGATGTCCTTCACTGGAGTTCCGCTCAGTCGGATAGGAGAGGAGAAAGCAGCGGATTGATTTCAAGCTGTCAACAAAAAAAAATCAAAAATAAGGGAGAAGGGCATAAAATATGAACAATAAGGTGTTTACTTCTCTGGAGGAAGCATGTCAGAGGTCAAAGGAAGCATCATTGAATCACAAAGCAGCTCAGCAAGTGAAGAAATAGGGTCTGGACCTCCAAAAATTGCAATTTTGGAAGAGATTTTGGGCAAAAAAGGGTTGGCGCTCTGGTATAAAGGCCACTAGAGCATTATAAAGCTATGTATAACACTTCCAGGGAGTGCTGGCACTCTGCTAACTTGGGCAAGGGGGTGCCAGGCTCAAAAAACTCACAAAAAGTCCAGAAAACCCAAAATTTCAATGGAATTGTTTGCAATCAATCTGAGTGTGATGGAGTGAAGAGTCAATCAGCAAATGCAATCAGATATAAAGGGATGAAAAAGGCCTAAGAAAAAAAAGGTAAGACAAGGTCTATGAGTAAAAATCAAAACCAAAAGTTTCTATTTGATTCTCCTCAGTGGATTCGCCAGTTTCTGTTGTAGGAAAATCTCCCTTCAGACAGGTAGATCGCCTCAAAGAGATAGACTCTTAACTCTAAGACAAAAAGTGCTTATCATGGTCACTGACTTCCTTTTAGATCTAGGTGGACTATTGTGTGAGAAGGAAGGAGAAAAAGAGTACCTTTAATCGACGTTTGTCCCTGCACGCTCCGAGTTGAGCTCCAATCTTTCGCTCCTCGATAAGCCCTGTAGACAAACAAAGTACGACCACATCCTACTCTATCAAGATTAGTCTGAAATAGGTCCATCTACTAAAGAGATAAATTAATGTGAGATTGAACTTAAATTAGAAAGAAACAGGCCAAGCAAATTATATTAATGAGGACAAAACGTTGCTTACAGCCATGGATTGATTGCAGCAGCTCTGCCAAGTCCTCCTTCTCTAACCCTTGCTCAAAAGATCCACAATCCGAATGATGATAGATTCACCAATTACTCCCTATGAGATCATAGGTCTCTTGCTTCCAAAATATCTCTATTCCAGCACCACTTATGAGATCATAAGTTTGGTGTGATTCTCTCTTTCCCAGTCCTCTTTCACCGTGAGAAAGCTTGCTTATAAAGCCTTGGAGAGGCTCAACAACTTGAGATATCCTTGAGGAAGTTGAGGATTTTCCTCCTTCAGTTGAGGATCTTCCCTAATATCATGGCTAGACTAGGTATTCGAATCCAACTACCTTCCAAGAATGAAAAGATCCTTCCCCCATTCATCTCAACAACTCAACTGGTGCCTAAAATAGGTAGCGCTCCCTTAAAAGGGCCATCAGAGCGCTGTAGTTCTCCCTAGTAAGCTTAAGGGGGGTGCCAATGATCCTAATGGCACCAACACTCCCTCAAAAGGGCCAAAGGAGCTTTATAACGCTCCCAGACAGTGTAAGGGGGAGTGCCAGTGCTCCCAGAAGAGGTATAGGGGAGCGCTCTCCTTCAAAAGCTTAGTTTTTTGTGTGTTTTTAGATGGCAAAAGGTTCATGAGCCTACTGAATCATTTCTCCTCTTCGAAATCAAATGTTTGACGTGTTTTAAGTATCCTTCTCATGTCGTTATAGGCACGACATAGGCATCATGGCAGTATGCTTCCCTGACACTTGCGACACTTGTGAGCAAAATGTGACACTTGCGACACTTGTAATGACGATACTTGCGACACTATCGAAGTGAGTAATTTTGACATGTAACAGCTATGGTAGAGTCTTAATCAAATTCCCTAATGGAAAATTAAATGGGACCAGTGGAGTTTTATACATAGTGGGTCTGGCACAAAACCTACTATTAGTAAGACACGTAATGATGCATATGTCCAAGTCACTTTCTCTAAAAAAGGGTGTTGTTGGTTTCTTAGTTGAACGACTTCTCTCTACTACTTGCTCCATAGACCCAAGGTTCATATCTATAAGGGTACCAACAAAGCCTAAAACTATTGGCCCTTCTAGTAAACCAAAAGGCAACGTAGCACACAGAATGCACTACGTAGTCTCACCCGAGATAGCTTTAAATGGGTGGCTATAATACTCAGGTGTTTACAGCCTAGGATTGAGTATGAGATAGAGGATCTACATTCTGAGCCATTAATTGTGATTTATATTATTCCCTACTGTTATTCCGTTTACTACTTTGACTTCGTGGTCTCTATTCTTGATAAATCAACAACAATTACTCAGAAATATAATAACTCATTCATTCATTCAATTCACACATCATTTAACTAATAAAGGTATGAAAAAGATATGCATGCATTCATCACATTACACGGGTATTACCATGGTTCACCCCCTCTTGGGATACTCCCACAAAGATTCGGCTCTTGGCTCTCTTATTATGATAGTTCTATAATTCTCGTTCCTCACACTTACAATTCTTCTCAGATGGGTAGGATCTCTATGAGGCGAACGAGATCTCACCAGGCTCCACAGCCTATGATCTAATCTTCAGAATCCACTTCTTATCTTCCTCTTAGCTCAATTACTTACAAGAATAGTTCTCTCATAAAAACTAAATGCTTACATAAAGATAATCTAACTCTAGAAAGGTAGTGAACCGAACTTCTTCTGAACTCCAGCGAACCCCTCTATGATACCTGCGTATCTATATTTATATCTATTGGGATCTTCAGCCATTTACACAAAAATCTTAAAAAATCCCTACAAAAACCCTAACAACTACTGTTGTTAGGTCTTCCTTCTCTACATGCATGCGTTTTCTTCCTTCCAGTTGTCGCCTCCTTTCATGCATGTGTGTTGTGCTTCTTACCAGTTGTTGCTTTCCTCCTACACGCTTTCTTCCCCGCGATTTCTTTTCCACTTGTCATTCTTCTTTGTGCACAATTTCTTCCCCACTTCATACTGCTTCCAATAGGCTCCCAAAACTGACATGTGACTTGTCCTGAGTCACCTAATCTTTCTGAGCTTCCTTGATCTCTTCGGTGATCATCTGGAATTTTTCCATTAACTCTGCTCCTTTTGTTAGTTCTTGTGCGGTATTTTCCTTAATGGTATCCACTACCTGAACGACCACTTCATTTCTCAGTAGTCCTATGCATTCTACCTGAGTATGTGCCATCTGTTTTCTATCTTCTTATGCCTATGCGAGTACTTCTACTACCCGTTCCTATAATGGTTCTATTTGAGCCTACCGCTCTTGTTTTTGTGTGCCTGCATATTCTTCAACTCTTGCGTCCCCTTGACACGTTCTAGGATTGGTATATTATTTTTCCTTTATTTAAGTTCTTGTATCGCTACATTGATCCTCTCCTCTTCCTTGTCCTAGCATTGAACTTGTGGGTCCTCCTCCAGTCTTGTCCAAAGTTGTGTTGCTTTGTCGAGCAAGTCAACTGTCGTGCTAACATGCTTCTCCATATCCTCTATTTGGGTTGTTTTTGCCAATATCCTCTACTCCTTTACTATGGGTGGATTTGTCGGTGTTATCTATTCTCGAAGATCCCCAATATCCTTTTGGTATCGAGCAATTTCCTACACAATTTGGTCGATCTTTTCTATGACTAGTAGTTCGTTTTCTTGCACCATGTTTGGAAGTTTCCCAAAAAATTCTCCTACTCGGTGTTCCAATTCATTCCTACATTTCATCTCCTCCCGAGTTTCAGATTTGTTCTGCTCATACTCTTTTTCCATCGCCTCCTACTTCTTTGTCTCTTTCTGTAGCTCGACTAAGTTTTTATGTGCCCAAGACTGCATCTTGTGGTTGACGCTAACCTGCAATTTGTGTAATTCCCTTGATGGAATCTATGTCAGGACCAATTAGATGTGGTCCAAATACTTCAATGGTGTCTATCCCACGATTTCATCCATTCATAGCATGCTTGGTCTTATGTGGACTGTTGTGTTTGCGTGTGGCATGGGGAGGCCTGGGTCTCTTTCTTCGACCTCCACTCTTTCGTTGGTTTGTATTGTCGATGTCTCTATGCCTCTGCTGCTACTTTCTCTCTGGGCCTCTCCGAGTGTCCTGAGGAGTTGTCCTATTCTTGCCATCTCTTTTTGCATATTATCCCTGTGATGTGTTGCATGGTCGAAGTCTTTTGCAAGACAATCCTAGACCATTCTAGCGATCATTTAGCCATCGTTCTCTATGATCGTATAGTTTGGTGATGTTCATTGTGCCTATGATTTATTTTGCGCGCATGCAGCCTGTACAATCGGTCTCTTAGTTCCCCTTTGCTCCTGTGTGGTGGGGTTTGGGGCTTTCTCATGTGCTCTAGTAGCTTGTTTTGGTTGTTCATTGGTTTCTTTCTACCCCTTCTAGGTTCCTATCTGCTTTGACCCTTCATTTTCATGAGTTGGTTTGTTTTGGCTTGTCCTTGGTTTCTAGGGAACTGGGATTTGTGGAGGTTGTGTTTCCACATGCACTGCTTCTCCTTCTACGGGTCCTTTCGGTACTTCCCGGGGAATCGATGGGATCCTCCATTCATCAAGCCATTCACTGATGACCATGTCTATATCACCTTCTATGATGCAATAGCGCATTGGTATCCACTGATTATCTGGATCCTATCTGGGTTGTATCCACATGGCTTGACGTGTAGCCCAGAAGTTAGAGATATTCCCATATCGCATGAAAACTTTCGGTGTTATTCTCCATGACCGACTAATAGTTTCCTACATGTCCCATAGGTATTCTTCAAAGATGATTCCATTGTCCCTCTTCTGTCTGGCCTATGGCCTCGATCTCAAAACTCAATATCTCACTCCTGGTGGCTATGGTCTAGTAGCAAAAACTACATACTCTGGTTCCTGCCATCCCATAAAGGCTATAAGGGTGAGAAACCATAAGTAATGAAACTCTGTACCGAGTTCCTGCCCGTCCTTGCAGTCCACTTGGAACAATTTCAAAAGATAAGGTGCTTAGCTCATGAAGGTGCCTTCTACGCATTGGGTTGCTATTGCGATGACTCTTGCTGGTACTTTGTCTTTGCAGAATTTTCTTAACAACTTACAGGCTAATATATTTGCGCCTAGTTGTGTTGCTGCATTGTTGATTCGTTTGATTATAATGCCTCTTGTTCCCCTAGCGGTGTCGTAATTCTTCTTCATTTCCTCTGCTAGCATTTTTTCCTTGGATTTATCGTCTAGAATTAGCGTGGGATCCATACCTCGGCTGGGTAGTCTTATTATCTGCGCAATAAGCTCAACTATTATGGGTGCAGGTCTGTCTAGCCAGATATCCCCTCCATGTGTAACTGCTAACAACTGCTTAACGCATGCTGGCCTTTGCCAAAGTGTGGGAGTTTCAGCAATCCTAAAATGCCTGTTCGATCCAGTCCAAGTGCCCATGGTGTGGTTGGATGACCATTTCCCCAAGTTGGTTGACCACTATATTCTGCATAAAAACCCTTGGCGCAAGTTTCAGGTACTTGGTGTCATCTGAGATCTCATGGTCAGAATATTTGAGCTTCCCAACGTGACCCAGTAGATGCAACTCTACCTGTACTCCCTCTAGTATGCATGGTAGCATGATTTCTGCTAACAGTTTCTTGCGAGGTGAGCTCAGTATCATAACTCTATCTTTCAGCTGTGGTGGTTGGTACAAAGTTCCAGTGATTCTTGTTTGCTTCTTTGTAAACCATTCTGGCCAAGCCAAGGTGGTTCTCGTGGTTTATTCTGTTGGTTGGCCTAGGCTAGGTACCTGCACCTCATCTAGTTTCCCTTATGATTCTTGATTCTATGTTGTACCATTACCTTCCGTGGCTGGTTCAGTGCTTTCTGGTTGTACTTCTTATTGGGGTTCCACTTCCTCATTTTGAAGTTCCTACACCTCTGCTTGCATGTCCTCTTCCATGGCCTTTGCTTGTGGTTGTTGAATCTCCTCTAGTATCGGTGTAGAGTTCACCGATGGTATCTCTGGGGATGGGATCTCATCGATATCAACAATCTCTGGTTGTTGTTACTTGTTTTCTTCTAGCGGTCCTCATGACCTAGTTTGAACTCTGGTCAGCCTAGTGGTTTGACCTTGTTCGGAGGAATTTGGTGGTGACATAGAGGTGAGTGTGGAATGTCTATTGAGTTTAGAAGACTATGGTGAGCTTCGTGGTCTTTCTCTGGTCGTTGGAGTTGTTGTTTCTCTCTCTCTGTTCTCATTTCGCGAATAGACAAGTTGTTTTTGTGCTCGCGTGTTGTATGGTCTTGTCATGAAGATTATCGTGGATGCTTCCTCCATGATGTGATTAATGCACCATAACCATGGGTTCAATGCATCTACAATAGTTTTGTACTAACCATTACGCCTCTCTTTCCATTTCCAGTTGGCGTGGTTAATGTGACATTCCATCAGTCCTTGTCATGCCTTAATTCCGCTTAGTGTTTTCCTATCATCCTGGTTTTTCCTACTTCTCGTTTCCCGCTCGTTTGTCTTAGGCATGTAACCGTTGATATCTCCTTAACTACATTCATTTTTCGAGCATCTTGTGGATTTTTTTATTTTTTATTTTTTTATTTTTCTTTACTGCGCGGTGGGTGGTCGACTATCCTTGTACAGCTTCAGTCGGCTCCCATTGATCATTCCTCTGAGATCTGCACCTACTAAATATATTAACTATACAACTCCACTGTCTGTTACAAATTTGACCTTGTACGGTCCTAGCCAATGTATTCTCATCTTTCCTGGGTGCTGAAACGACTTGCTATCATAGAGAAATACTAGATCTCCTTTCGTGAAAGTCTTTTTCTTAATGTGTCGATTGTTCCATGCTTTGTCTCTGGCCTTCTGCACTTGTTGATGGAATCCTGCCAGGATTCGGTCTTCCTCCATTACTAACAACTGATTCAGTCTTTCCTGTATTACGTTTCTGTCATTTGTGTGATAGAGGCTACGTGTAAGATGGGTACTAAAAATTCTAATGGCACTACCACTTCTTGGCCATAGACGAGTTTGAAAGGTGTGTGCTCTATCAAATTTTTGCATGTCGTCCTATACGCCCATAATACTGTTGGTACTTTGAGGTCCTAGTCGTCTCTGTTGACGTTAGATATCTTTGTCAGTGTGTTCTCTAGACTTTTGTTAAATCCCTCTACTGTGCCATTCTCCTGTGGATGATACGGTGTACTTCTCTGGTGGTGAACTTCAAATTCCTCGAGCATCGCGCAGATGGTGATATTTATGAAATGTGTGCCTTGGTCACTCATCAATACTCTTAGGCATCCAAACCTATTAATTACTTGTTCGAATAAAAAGTGTGCAACAATCTTTGCGCTGCAGTCTTTTACTGGTGTGGCTTCTGCCCATATTGTTGGGTATTCCATCGCGGTGATGATGTATCTTACCCCTGTTCTCTTGGCTGGTGGGTTAATCATTCCCACAAAGTCTATTGCCCATTTATCAAATGCATGTAATGTCACTTGTGGTCATAGCGACATATCGTCCCTTCTGTTGGGTTTGCCTACCCTTTGACAAATATCGCATCTCTTATAGTACTCTTTTGAGTCTCTGTGAATGGTTGGCCACCATAATCCTGTGCGGAGTACCTTCTGCACCATAGCTTTTCCTACGTAGTGTCATCCTGCTAATCCCTCATGAGCTTCTACTAAAATTCTTCGGCATTTGTGCTCCAACACATACCTTTGTAAAATGCTATATGCACCTATTTTATATAGATGTCCTACGATCAATTGATAGTCGGTTGTGTGAACTACTAGGTTCTTCTTCTACGCAGTGGTATAATCTTGCGGTGCGGTACCTGTGCTCAAGTACTAGATGATCTCTGTGAAGTAGTCATTAGCAATATGTACGAAAAATAGTTGTACATCCAAAAAGTTGTCTTCTAAGTTTGTGGGTTCTTCTCCATTTGTGACATGTGATATGTGGTCAGGTCCTGCATTTAGTTTTCTTGGTTTAACGATTACTTTGAAGTCAAATTCCTGAAATAACAGTAACCATCGATAGATTCTCCCCCCCAACAATGGATTTTTGACTAGGTATTTGAGGGTTGAGTGATCTGTAAACATCTTAAAGTGATTTCCCAGCAGGTAGTGTTTGAACTTCTGAAGTGTTTAAACCATAACTAGGCCTTCTCTTTCCATTGTGTTATACTGTTGTTATGAATCAGATAGTTTTTTTCTTGCGAATGCTATTGGGTGATCCAAGTCTCCTACTCCTAGCTGTGCTAAGATAGCTCCAAGTGTTATCATTGATGCATCTACATGCACATGGAATGTCTTTCCCCAGTCCATGAATACTAATATTGGTGCAGTGACCATCTTCTCCTTCAGGGTATCCAGACAGTGTTGACACTCGTCGTTCCATTGGTACTTTGTATCCTTCCTTAGAATTTTTTCCATTGGTGTTCTGATCTGCCCATATCCTTTGATAAATTTTCGATAGTATCATGTGTGTCCTAACGTCACTCATAGCTGATGGACTGTTTTTGGCGCTGGTAAATTAATGATGACTGCGATCTTTGTCAAATCAACCAATAGCCCTTGTTTGCATACTATATGGACCAATAGTATCCCAAACAGTGTTCCAAATATACATTTATTTATGTTTAGTGATATCTGACACTATCTGCATTGTTCTAGCATCAAGCATAAAACTTCCACATGGTTTTTCAATAGACTATATACTGTCCATTCGTCCAGGTATACTTTGAGAAATTGATGGATGAATTCTTTAAATGTTTCAATAACCACTCTAGAGAATATTGTTGGTACATTCTTCAGTCCAAATGACATGACTGTATATTGGTAAGATCCCCATTCCGTTGTGAACATGGTCTTGTATCTGTCCTTCTGTGCTATCTTAATCTGATGGTAACCTGAGAATCCATCAGTGAATGAGGAAGCTTCGTGTCCCCCAACATTCTCTAACACTTCATTCATGAACGGTGTAGGTAATGGGTCATGTAGGCATGCATCATTCAATTTCCTCAAGTCGATGCATATCCTAATCCCTCTGCCTTGTTTCTTGTCCTATACAACCATCGGGATTATCCATTCTGATTCCTAGATTGGTTCGATTATGCCAGCTTCAAGCATCCGGTCGATTTCCTCTTTAACTTTTTGTTTATATATGGGATTCACTCTATATGGTCACTGTCTAATCAGTGTCGCTTCAGGTCTAAGAGGTATATTCATCTCTCCTAGTTCTCCTGCTATTCCCTTCATCTCTATAAATGTGGTAGGAAATAAGTCATTGTACTCACGCAACAACTCTGTAATGCTTTCTACTGTTGGCTCATCCCAGTAGTCTCCAATGCTGGTCATTTTGGGATGTTCAGTTGTTCCAATGTTAACTTTATTTACCTTGATTGGTGTAGAAATAACTTCAAATTATATGGGTGGTCCCTTCACATCTCTTTCGCCTTCTACTTCTTCAATCTGAATGTCGTGTGGGTCATCTTCATCTAGTATTTACTCCTGTACCTAGTGACATGACAGTAGTTCCTTGACTGTCCTCTTATTTCACTACTTCTCTTCGGTAATAAGTTCTATTTCTGGTTCTTCAATGAATATGACTCCTCTGATCCGTTTCAGGGCTGCATCTATTTTGGGGTTCTCATGCTCAAACGAGAAAGTGATGGTAAAGTTCTGTTGCAATGTCATCCATTTTGTAGTTCCTTTGCGCAGTTCCTGATTTGTATACCCATTCGCTGGTATGACTTGTAATGTGTGAATGAAATGGTGAGGCCATTCCTCTAGAGGGGTTATCCTCCATATCATTTCACATTCCTCCATGTGCTTTCTTGGTGTCCCTAGGCCTTCATATCTCCATTGTTTGTTTTTTTTCTGTTCTGCGTCGAACCTTATGTGTAGTAATCTCTTACATTGGTACCAGTTTGTGATAGTCTCTTTGTGTGGGCCCCACCATCTCGCAGGTGTGGCCTTGAGTGCTAAATCCAGTGCTAGTAGCCTCTAGTTCTCTAGTACTTCATCTTCATATTGTGTCAAGAATATTTCCAAATCATTGAGTCTGTGGAAACTGTGTGGTTCTTTGAGTTTTGTACCTATCCACCGTACCGAGCAGTTTATTCTTGCACATATTCTCATGGATACTTTGTGTAGTATCTGCTGCTAGTTCTCTAATCCAGTGTCTGAATCTATTGCGCATGAAGTAATACTGTGCTAGCTGAGTACCCCATCTATAGTTGGGTTTACATAATCCTCCTCGCACACAGTTGTTTTGTACAATTGGTCAATTTCCTCTAATTCCAGGCAAGTGGGTTCTATGAACCTCTCCCCTTCTGATAGATCTATTGGTGCTATGACCTTGTAATCTTTGAATTCAAATGTCATTTTCCTGGTCTTGAAGTTAATGATGGTCTGGTTGTCAAACGCCTAATCCACATCGAGTAGTGTCGGGTATGGTGTTGTGCCATACACTATTTAGATGACTTCAAAATCTACTTTAGTGCGTACACCATCAATATCTATTGTTAATCCTTTCAGTCTCCCAATTGGTAGGACCCTATATTAGTTTGCTAGTTTTAGTTGGACATTTGAATATCCCAATGCTAGCTCTCTCATGCATTGCTAGGTTTTCTTAGGTAGCACATTCACTTCGGATCCTAGGTCCACTATGATATATCCCATATTGAAATCCCCAATGTTGGAATTCAATCTAAATTCCCTACTTGTTCATCTTCTTGTGTGTAGATGATTGACAATTTTTGGTTCTAGCATTTGTTTTGTCTTGTTGCTACATTTCTCTAGGATGTTTTGCAATATTTTCACAGATGAAGGATCAATGAACATTTTGATGCATGATTGTAAAAACTCTTGGATAGTACTTACTTGTCCCTTGGGTGGCATTCCTTTGGTATGATCCAATGATGGTGGAATTTTGTATTCTGGGGCTTCATGGGCTGGTTTCATAGTGGAAGTCAACGTGGTGTCTACCTTCTAAAATTTTTGTCGAGCTTCCTTAAAAGTCTCTGTTTCATTGGGTGCGTCGAACTACTTCCTTGGTTCAGTGTTCTTCTTTATCCACTGGTTCTGTGCGGGTTCTTGTCAGACTGTTTCATCTCCTGTCTTTGTTCCTCCTCAGGTGACTATATTGATGTTCCATCCATCCTCCCTTGCTTCAGATGAAATCCATTGAATGTTCTGATTTTTTTGGTTCCTCTTTTCCTGGATCTTTAATAATAGTGTCGGGAATTCCTCAATCTCGTGGTCCGATGCGTGACAATACATACAAGTTGTTGGAGGTAATGGGCATTCCCGTGCATAATGTCCTAGTTGCTGATAATTATGACATGTGACTGGTCCTCTGCCATGTCCGAAACCTCCTCTACCTTGTCCTCCTCCTCGATAACCTTCTCAGTCCCCTCTTGACACATTTTATTGTGGTGTCTGATTATACTGCACAGTATTATACTGGGGCTATGTCGGGTTGTACTACGGCTGTGAATTGTTGTATGGTCGTTGCACAATTTTGTATTGCTGCTATGCAGGGTTGTATAGAGATGGGGATTGATTAAATGTGGCGTTGTTTTCCCAGTCATCATTTCGACCTGTACCCTGTAGGTGTCCAATGTTCTCTCCCGCATCAGCTCCATGGTTCTACAATCTTTGTCATCGTGGCCTACTAACTTACAAAAGGTCTAGTAAGAATTATTTGGAACTGTTTGATACTTCTGCATCATCGTGTAGTGATAAGGATCGTGACCTAGTTTCTTGCATATCTCGCACCATAATCCTCCCTTTGGTAGAGGGTTTGACATGCTTGTTGCCATATACTACACCAATGTTGGACATTCGTTCTTATGGTGTCCTTCCGTCCTACATGTGTTGCACCAAACGACTTCCCGTTTGTCCTTGTTCTTGTTCCGATTCAACTGAAATGTTTGTTTCTTCAAATCCTCCTTCAATTCTTCAATAGCTAGGTCCGTCTCCTGGTACTGGTTCTCTTCCAGCTGCAAGGCTTCTTGTAGAGCCTCGACCTACATCCAAAACTTTTGCTGTCGTAAGGGATATTTTAGGTGTGGGAGTAGTGCGTTGACAAACAGATGTCGGTGTTGCATCTCGGTCATAAGGTATTTTAACTTCCCTTTCAATTGCTTGAATCTCTAGTCAATCTCCCATACAGACTCTCCTGGTTTCTGTCTGATCTTGATCATTTTGTTCATGTACTGATCCTCTGAGCTAGGCTTTTGGAACTCATTAATCAGTAGCTTATTAATGTTTGCTAGTGTCATCCTCATCCTAGGGGCACTATTCATGTATAAACTCATGTACCAGTCTAGTGCATGGTCTCTCAGTGTGATCACTAGATGCGCAAGTTTGGTATCTTCATCCGTGATTTGTTTTGCCTCCCATATCTTTGCACAAATAAACAAATGATTCTCAGGGTCCTCTACTTCTTCTCCTTGATATTATCGTAATTGGATCATGGTGTCGTTTCCTACCATTCTAAACACTGAATTGATACCTCTGTCGTGTGGTGTAGATGCTTGACTAGTGCTGCCTAAATTGGCTCCTCTAGTAGTTTCTCCTGCGGTAGATGTACTTCTTGCTATCAGACTTCCTCCAAACTTCGATTGTCTAAATGATGGTGTTCTCTTTGGTGTATTGGTCACACATGGGTTTATGGGTTCCACATTGACATTAATATGGAAAGGATGGATATCTCCTCCTCCTTTTCTTGGGCCTCTTGTTTTCCTCTCATAGGTTGCGCGTAGGATTTCCTCAATCTGCTCCATAGCCCAGAGATCCTCTACCTCTTCTTCATCACTTTCCAAGCCCTCCCTCGTGGATATGACTCTTTTCCTAGTATTCACCTTATATTGGTAGGGTACTCTACTATGCATCATTCCTGGTGATGTCAAGATCCACTTAAGTTGGTCGTCATCCATCAAGATTGGGTCCAAGAATTCCTCCTCCTTATTTCCTTTAGCCTCACCTTCATCCATTTATCCTTCCTTTTTTAGTGATTCCCCCCTTCCCCCATGCACGTATGGAAGTCTAGCCATATGCTTACATTGTCATTACACCTTTATTATATAGAAGTATTTTAATAGAAGTATATAGTGATCGAATGTACCTTCCGCGGGGTCTGCATAGAAATTCCCGCTCTGTCATGTTGTATGACTTTGTTGTGTCAACTGCAAACTCTGTGATGAAGCCTGTCAAAATACTATCAAGACAGAAGTCGACTGCACGAGTGAATTTGTTGTTCACCTATTGTAACTGCTCAATCTGTATTGGGGTCCAATATAGCTGTCAGATCCGGTTCATCACATGGTTATCTTTCAACCTCAGTATCCACTCTTGCAGTAGGTGGGGAAAATCACAGAAAAAGACTTCATGTAAATCAGTAAACACATATTTATCCAGATATTTGCGAGGTGTGAGGCTAGGGTTTCTATTATCTTTCTGGGAAAACTCGAGTTCTTTAGTTCTCAACCAGCCTTCGATTTCTTCTTTTGTGGGGTTCCACAGTCTCAACATTCCCTTTTAGTGGCTTAGCGGTCTTCTGGGTTCGCTCATTCTGTTCTCGTGCATTCTATCTCATCTACTCAATCCTCTCTTATTCCTCTTACAATGATTACAAAAACATTTGTTGGTTCCTTAGCTGAACGAATTCTCTCTACTACCTGCACCGTAGACCCAAGGTTCATATCTATAAGGGTACCAACAACGCTTAATACTATCGACCCTTCTGGTAAACCAAAAGGAAATGCAACACACAAAATGCACTGCACAGTCTCACCCGAGATAACTTTAAATGGGTGGCTGTAATACTCAGGTGTTTACATCCTAGGATTGAATATGAGATAGAGGATCTGCATTCTGAGCCATTAATTGAGATTTATATTACGCCCTATTGTTATTCCATTTACTACTTTGACTTCGTGGTCTCTATTCTTGATAAATCAACATCAATTACTCAACAATATAATAACTCATTCATTCATTCAATTCACACAACATCTAACTAATAAAGGTATGAAAAAGATATGTATGCATTCATCACATTACACAGGTATTACCGTGGTTCACCCCCTCCTGGGCTACATCCACACAGATTCGTCTCTTGGCTCTCTTATTATGGAATTTCTGTAATTCTCGTGCCTCGCTCTTACAATTCTTCTCAGATGGGTAGGATCTCTGTGAGGCGAACTAGATTGTACTAAGCTCCACAGCCTGTGATCTAATCCTCAGAATCCACTTCTTCTCTCCCTCTTAGCTCAATTTCTTACAAGAATAGTTCTCTCATCAAAAATAAACCCTTACATAAATATAATTAGACTCTACAAATGTAGTGAACCGAACTTCTTCTGAACTCCAACGAACCCCTCTATGATACATATATATCTTTATTTATATCTATCGGGCTCTTCAACCATTTACACAAAAATATTACAAAAACCCTACAAAAACCCTAACAACTGTTGTCATTAGGTCTTCCTTCTCTGCATGTGTGCATTTTCTTCCTTCCAACTATTGCCTCCTTATTGCATGTGCACATCCTGTGCTTCTTGCTAGTTGTCGCTTTCCTCCTACACACTTTCTTCCCCACGATTGCTCTTCCAGCTGTCATTCTTCTTTGTGCATGCTTTCTTCCCCACTTCGACCTGCTGCCGACATGTGTAATATGGTTCAAGGAGATATTATACTTGATAAGGGTGTTCATGTGGGAACATTCTTTCAAATTGATGCATGAAATAGTGAGTGTAATAGTTATTCAATTTATGCACTAAAGAGATCTATAGGATCTAAAAATTTACAATCAAAACCCATATCTACTTTTGAGGGTCATACTTTATAGGTAACTAAACAAGTTCTTTCTTCAGAAAGTAAGTTGTCTGTAGACGGACCATATAGGTGAGAAGGACCTACGAGCATTAAAAAAAAAATCATGTTGACGGATTGAATGATTGCTCTCTTTAATTTGATTGTGTTCTTGAATTTTATTTTTGAAAACATTGCATATACGGAAAATAGAACCATGTTCAATTTCATTCTAGTTCTCGCAAATATTATGTGTTGTTGGAATTAATTCATTATGATGTATTTGGTCCAATTAAAGTGTCTTCAATTTATAAGGCTTTGTATTATGTGTCATTCAATGATGAAAATTATAAAAATACATGGGTTTATTTTTATAGACCTAAATTTGAAGTTTTTTGTCAGTTTAAAGATTTTAAATCTATATTGGAAAATCAAACTAGCAGGAAGATTAAGGTGTTGAGGAATGATAATGGGAGTGAGTTTTGTTCTGTAGAGTTTGATAAGTTTTGTAAATAGAATGGAATTAAATGACATAAGTTTTGTAAATAGAATGGAAGTTGGTGCTCCCTATGAATGTAATATTCTGACATATAAGAAAGTATTATGTGGTTTTCTCCCATTTGGGTTTCCATGTAAAATTCTTGTGTACTCTGTATTTGTGGTTATATCTCTATGGTATATTGAATGAAATAATAAGTGATAAATTGTGGATATCTTAAATGCTTGAATATTGTGATTAAAAGTGGTAAAATGTGTCTAATATTAATTCACCCCCATCTCAAGATATTGAATAATTCAACAATTGGGATCAGAGCGGGTCCTTAAAAACATTCTAACCACTGAAATGTATATCATGGAGTGCACTAAGAATGGAATGACACTATTTGATGGTAAGAACTATGCCTTTTGGAGAAGAAGGATGAAAACATTTGTGCAAGCATAAGGATTTGATGTTTATCAGGAAGTAGTAGATGAATACAAGGAACTTTCCACTACCCCAGCCGATAAACATGGAAAGAAACTGAGTGAAAACAATTCAAAGGATAAAAATGTTATTCTAAGTGGTCTGGTTAGTTCAGTATATGTCAAGGTCATGCATTGAGACTTTGTAAAGAATCTTAACAGTGTGACATCGATCAACAAAAAGAGTACCCCGGTGAAAAGTTTCAATTAGATCCTCTGTGACCTTGATCAACCAGAATGCGTCCATATCACTGACATATGAACTCCAAACTTAGTATCACCCATATTGGTCCCTAGAATATATAGGGCCATGATGAGTTGGTTTTCGATAGTATTGTGGATAATATCCAACTTTTTAATTGTAACTAGGATGATCAAGGCGGTAAGGCGGTTGACCATGACCTGAGTCCAATGACAAACAAACATGGTTAATATGTTTTCTTACCAATAGAACACCAAAAATACTTACACATAGATTTGGATCTTTAATGAAATCGAAATAATACTACTTACTATCATAAAATTAATCATTCCACCACCCAAAAGGCGTCTTATCTCATTCGATCAAATTGTGAAGAGTTACCACCACCCATAAATTAATTTCCACCTCCTTGACCGCCTTATCCATTTAATGATCGAAGAGTTATCACCGCCACACCGTTTCATTTTTGACTGATCAAAAATCAAAGGAGCAATGAACCATTAATGTTCTGGAAAATATAAATTCAACTTAGGTACAAAAGAGGGGAAAGCTAATCGACTAATTGTATCAGTATATATACATCTATGTAATTCTAATTTTGTGATGGACAGATATTCCTAGAGAAAATTGATAATAAAATTTTGAGAGTGTTAACACGGGATTTAATACTCTATTTATGTTTGAATTTGAGTTTGTAAACTCATGATAATATTCATATTTATTACATGGAATTGAGCATACGGTTAGCTGAGAAACCCTAGCCCTGTGCCCATGCGAGCCACTGTATGATCGATCCAGGATCTACTGCAGCAACATAACAACACAGATCCAGTACGGGCCGACACCAGCTCTGATCCGCAACTATGAGCATCAAAGAGGGGGGGAAACCCCCCTCATACAACAACATTACAGCCAACGACAGATCAAGAATGAGAGCAAAACGACCTGCGTTTGAGCCGCCACAACAAATCCCAGAACAACTCCTTGCCAGAGAACAGGGATTCAACAAGGAAATGGAGACGGAAGCCATCACATCCCATCCAAAATCACCCCAAGGATGGGAGCCTGGAAAATTCATCCCGTAAATGGAAAACTCTCCTAGATACATCATAAGCTCAACAAGGGTTGGGGCACATACCCATTTTATGCAAGAACATGCCCTCATTGGAAAATTTCTGGGACTTTGGCCATCTGAAAGGGATTTGAACAAATGGATCAAACATTGGTGGAACCCTAAAGGGGACTATGAAGTTCAACTCGGCTCCAAAGGCTTCTTCACAATCATATTATATAACCTAGAAGACAGAGATCACATCTTTGAGAATGGACCATACTTCTACAACTTGGCAGGGCTATTCCTAAGATTCTGGACAGAGCGCTTTATCCCGGACAAGGAGGAATTTACAATGGCACCTGTCTGGATCCACCTCTACTCCCTTCCACAGGATTTCTGGTTGGAGGAGATTCTTATGGGAATAGGTAATACAATCGATCAATATGTCAAAGCCTCAGAAGCCACAAAACAACAGAAATACACCTCATATGCCCAAATATGTGTTTACATGAACATAGCTAAAGCCTTACCAGGAGTAGTAACACTAGAGTATCAAGATAAAGATTGGTCACAAACCCTTGACTATGAACACATCCCGTTCAGATGCAAAAAATGCCATGAACACAGCCACCTATTTCAGGACTGCCCACTTAATCAACAAGCTTCCAAAGCCAGTCAAAACCTGCAAAAAGATGGCTTCACCATGGTCCAGACAAGGAAGAAAAATCCCCCTCAAAGGCAAAAAACTGGCCCCAAACCTAGGATGTTGACCAGGAATGCTTATGATATACTGAGCCAGCTACCAGAGGATGAGGAAATCCAAGATCCACATGAAGGATTACAGAAAAGAAAAGTCCAAAACCCCACACCCTCCTCTTGCAGTCCAAACAAAGAGATCCATGCAGACGAAAAAGGGGATGCAGATGGAGACACTTTAATGCAAGTGGACGCCCAATATCTGGCAGGTATTGACCTCGGGAAACTGGAGGAAGCCCTTAATTAGAAGTATCTACAAGCCCTTCCTGAAGAGCAACTTAGAAAGGTACAAAAGGTCTTCCTTGATTCAACAGCAGGATCCACAGCTCGCCTCGGCATAGCCACTGAATCAAGCTCAGGCTCCAAAAAGACACCATGCGAGAACAAAAGGAGGGGGCGAAAACCAGTACATCAACTAATTAAAGAAGCTGGAAATCTCATGATCAACTCATGTCAAATACATAAGCTCTTGGAGGGATACCTCCACCCACACCCCTCATCATAATGATGAATATTATCACTTGGAACATTAGAGGACTCAACAGCAGATCCAAGCAAAGAATTCTCAGGGACTACATCAAAGCGGAAAGCCCAGATATTCTAATGTTACAAGAAACGAAATGTGCAGGAATGGAAGCCAAAACCATCTTTCAACGCATATGGAAAGGTTGCAACTACATCCAAACGGACTCCTCGAGAGCCTCGGGGGGTTTAGCCATATTGTGGAACCCAATCCACACCATCCTTAGTGGACCCTTTTCCACTATAGGTACCTTGTCATCTCACTTTGAAATAATAGGCTCGAATCAGGAGGGGACTATCACCAATGTCTACGGACCACAAGGACAACAGGAAAAAATCAAATTCTTGGAAAGGCTGGCCCGAGTAAAATCACTGGCAACCACACCTAACTGGATCTTAGGAGGCGACTTCAACATGATCATGTCACTGGAGGAAAAAACAGGTGGGAGCAAGAGACTTGAGCAAGACAGTGGTAAGTTCAGAACTCTTCCTGAGCAATTAAAATTAGTAGACATAGAGAACAACAGTGGCACTTTCACATGGTCCAATTGTAGGTTAGGAAACCAGCATGTCGCCTGCCGACTGGATCACTTTCTCATGATGGAGGAATTGATTGAAAGAGACCTCTGCATGGAAAGTCTGATTCTCCCCAAAGCGGGCTCTGACCACTGGCCAATCGCCCTTCAGATGGCAATAGAGGCAACACCTAAATTTAAACCATTCCGATTTGAGAAATTTTGGCTCACACACCCAGATTTCCAACAGCTGGCAAAAACTTGGTGGATTCAAGATGAAGTAGACCATGGCACCAAGATGTACAGATTTCAACAAAGGCTCAAAAAATTCAAGCAACTGCTCAAACACTAGAACAAAAATACTTTTGGCAATATATTCCAGAGCATTAAGGACACAGAGAATAAATTAGCCGAGATACAAAGAATCTTTATATCAGGGGATCAAACTGCTGAGCTCATGAAGGAATAAGAGGAACTACAAGTGCAATTGGAGCAAAGAAGAAAACAAGAAGAAATACTATGGAGGCAGAAATGTAGGGTGCAATGGCTCAAAGAGGGGGAAAAGAATACAAAATTCTTCCATAGAACTATGATACACCGACGACACATCAACAGAATAACCCATCTGGAAAATGAGCAGGGCAACCTGATCAGAGAGCACACACAAATTGAAGAGGATCTCAATAGATACTACCAGAACCTCCTTACGAAAACCAAGAAGATCAGAAATGAAGCCATCACTTGAGTTACCAGTCATATTCCCTCACTAGTAACCCCTAAACAGAACGCATCTCTTATGAGGCAAATTACTCAAGAGGAAGTGGACCGAGCAGCAAAAGATATGCCCCTAGGAAAATCCCCAGGCCCCGATGGATTCACTACAGACTTCTTCCATCACTGCTGGGACATAGTAAGGAAGGATGTTTGGGAGGTCGTCGAGGAATCATGAACATCGGGTCAAGTTCTTCAGGCTCTCAACGCAACCTTCCTCACTCTCATTCCAAAGGAAGAAAGAGTCACAAATCCCAAACAGTTCAGACCCATAGCCTTATGTAATGTAATTTACAAGATCATCACCAAGGTGATTGCAAACCGCCTCAAGCCAATACTGCCCTATGCCATTTCCAAAGAACAAGATGGCTATGTTGAAGGAAGATAGATTATGGATAGCATTATCTTAGCACATGAAGTGATCGACTCTCTTAAATCAACAAAAACTTCAGGTATGTTAATCAAACTTGATCTCTCAAAATCTTTTGATAAAGCCAGTTGACAATACCTCAGAGCTATCTTAAATTCCTTTGGTTTTGACCAAGATTGGGTAAACTGGATTTTGAATCTCACCTCTTCGGATTTTTTCTCAATCCTAGACAATGGAGTCCCTTCCTGACCTTTCTCGCCCTCTAGAGGCATTCGGCAAGGGGATCCATTATCACCCTTCCTTTTCGTACTCATGGCGGAAGGCTCGGGTCGCTACATTAAATTAGCGGTTCTAGAAGGCTCCCTCAAAGGCTTACCCTTGAACAACATTCAATCAGCCCCCTCACACATCCAATTCATTGATGATACCCTTCTCATGAACTCCCCCACTATTCATGAAGCCAATAAGTTCAACTCCATCCTCTCTGACTTCACAGAAGCCTCCGACATGATGTTGAACCTAGATAAATCCAAGCTCTTCTTCTTCAACACTCTCGCTCCAGTTCAGCTACATATTTCCAAACTCCTGGGCATCCCCAAGAGCTCCCTTCCATCCAACTACCTGGGCATTCCTCTCACAGGAGCACCAGCCAAATACATTTCCTGGGATAGCCTCCTCCTTTCTATCTCAAACAAACTGGCTAACTGGACCTTCAGACCATTAAATATTGCAGCCAGACTGGTCCTGCTAAAATCGGTCCTACAGACCCTACCTACCTATCTCTTCACCGCCTTAGCATCTCCCAAACAAATCATTAGAGCTGTCAGAAACCTCCAGATAAATTTTCATTGGTAAGGCCTGCAACCCAACAAGAAATGGGCTCTGGTAGGCTAGGATAAGGTCTGCGCACCAAAAAGCATGGGTGGCCTTGGGCTCCAAGACCCTGGAAAGCTCAACCAGATAATGGGGGCCAAGATATGGTGGAGATGGATAAAAACACTAGATGCTCTATGGGCACAAATATGAAAGAACAAATACGCTCCCTCCATGCAGACTAATCAACTGATCAGACACAATGTTCGAATACAAGGTTCAAATATTTGGAACATAGCCTGGCAAAACAAAGATCTAATACAAAAACACGCCTTTTGGGAAATTCGCAGTGGAGGTAGTGCAATGTTTTGGCAAGACTCGTGGCAACAAATTAAACCTCTAAAGGAACTAGCAGAGCTAACACCCCTCCAACAAGCTCTTAATCAAGATCCTCCACTCAAGGTAAAAGATCTATGGAAACCCCTCGAAGCAAGATAGCCATGGCGACAGTTGAAGACCTCCAGCCAAGACTTAAGAGTCCTAGATGAATTAAATTTGTCAGCCTGGCACCACCATGCAAGACGCAGGAAAATTCCCATTAGGGAAGGTCCAGACATTCTCAGATGGGGGCACTCCACAACTGGCAACTTCTCGGTAAAAGAAGCCTATTACTTATAAGGCAATTACCACAATCAGGAAATGGAAAACATTTGGAACAAAATCTGGAACAAAGCACTTTGGCCAAAGGTTTCCACTTTCCTCTGGTTAATCATCCATAATAGAATTCTAACCTGGGACAATCTTAGAAGAAGGGGCTTCATTGGGCCCTCAATTTGTGTCTTATGTCAATGCCAAGAGGAGACCAAGGAGCATCTTTTCAATGGCTATCATTACAATCAATCTATTTGGGACTAGGGAGCTCAAATCATGCACAGATCCAATCAAAACAGAGGCAACATCAGAGACACTATCGAAAATTGCGACTCAATCACTTACAACAACCCCATACTGAACTACATTTGGCAACTCCTCCCAAGGTTTATTCTCTGGCAATTATGGAAGGAGTGAAACAAGCACATCTTCCACTCCACAGAATCCACTCCAGATTCAACCTGCACAAAGTTGTCATACTCATCAAAGAAACAATTAGAAGCAATAACTAGCAACCTAGGGACAAGGAATGCAACCAAGAGGAATTATGCACTCTACAAAGATGGCATCTCAGATTAAATGACTCCTTGGCAGTCAAAGCACCTAAGAATCAAAACATCAGCCCAACCACCTAGACCCCTCCCCCAACAGGATTCATAAAGATCAACTTTGATGGAGCTTCAAAAGGTAATCCAGGACCCGCCGGCCACGGACCTGTGATCAGGAACTCCAAAGGATAAATTCTAACTCTGACAGCAGGGTATCTGGGGGAGACCACAAATAATGCAGCGGAATTAATCAGCATATTACAGGGTCTTCGAACTGCAACAACCCTGCACAGTCATAGAATAATCTTGGAGGGTGACTCACAAATCATTATTTAGCTAATCACTAAAATACTCCATGGGGAAAGCCCACAGAAAATCTCTCCCAGCTGGTGTCTCACAGGGATGCTTGAGGACTTTAAAGGCATCCTCAGGGACAACATAAGCATCATCCCTTATCATGTAAAGAGAGGGGCAAATAGAGTGGTTGATTACCTTGAAAATGAAGGAGTCTCTAGGGAACTCGAACAAATATTCTGGGACGCAAGAAGCTCTGAAGCCTCAGACATATCCAAGAAATGTCAAACTCTGGCCAGCAAGAACTTCCAACCCCCAGATGGGGTGCCACGTGATGCAGGATGGGCACATGGAGACGTGCCAGAAGGGGCCATTTATGGCAGCCAACCACCCTCATATCACCGCTAGTTATGAGGGGTCTCACTTCAGTCGGCCTCCATCTTTTCATGGGGTCTCTCACGTGCGAGAACAGGCTGGCCAGTCATAGCATTAATCTCTCGACCTTAATGGCTGCAGCCACCATTTATGCTCTTATCAGCCTTCTCGAAACCCTTAGGATGCATTTGCAACTCACAGAGCCAAGAAAGAATAGGAGCGAAGGAGAAATCCTGGCTCTAGTCCTCATTTTCATCATGCTGCGAGCTAGAGCAAGACTTCGCAGAGGAGCAGGGTGGTATGCGGCCGACTATAGGTGGAAAGGGCACAAACGGTTTGAGCGAGCTCTGGTTCTTGCTAAGAGGAAGAGACGTAGGGAGGCCATAGCAGTAGACTCTCCCCCCAGAACTTATGTCGAGGAAATTCTAACTATGGAACTCCCCCACGACTTCTCTGAAAGCCGAATGTTTACGATTCCAAACAATTGGAACCCCCTGGCGTGCATTGAAGCAGAAGCACCACCGCTCCGCCTGCGAGATGCACACAGTCCCAGCGACGCTCCCACTAAGGAATTCGCCACTTGCCTGGTGGAGGAAGAGATGCTGGAAGGTAGCAATGACTCGCAGTCGCAGAGAATGCAACATGCACACCAGTAGATGGATGCTAAGCAAAATTCGCCACCCCTGCCACCACTCCTTTACCCAGAGCACCTGAATCTGATCTTCGAGGTTTGCAGCATGGTGGATGACCAAATATTCAAGGCTGTCTGTGTTAGCCAACGCTTGGACATGTTGTATGCAGCTTACTCCAGTGCCACTCCATGGCGACAATGCCCCACCTGCGCTCAACTCTATGCCATTCCTGTCAGTAGCGGCAAGGCGACGGACGACCGCGAGGACACCAGTGAATAGGTTCTTCTGTTCAACATTGTCTCCAACTCTCTCTCTCTTTGATGTTTATCAAAGCTGCAGCTCTTCTAGTTAATAGCCCTGTTAGAGTTAGCATAGGCCTTACTAAACTGCCGCTAAAACTGGTCATGCACCCTAGTTTCCTTCGGGGAGGGTGGCGAAACAAGTTTTTGAATTTGCATGCTATTTTGGATAGGACAGCTGTCTCAGTTTCCTTCATAGGCGAGACAGCTGGGACCTACATGTCATGGTGTATTTTTGAAGTTTTAATATAATAGGATTTTCTTTTTACTTAAAAAAATATATATTCATATTTATTACATACTAATTTATTTTGTTGTAGCATGCATACTCTATTTATTGTTTGAAAACTTCAATTAAATGCTTATGTTGTACAGTGTTTTGATGTAGAATGTTATTGAGTTTTTAGTACAAAAGTATCGGGTTGATTTACTATTGCAGGGAATGATTCAGTAAAGTTATTTTGTTGTTGTAACATGAGTTTTTAGTCTGTTGTTATAATTCCCCGGTTTCTTCTATAAATATTTTTTGTTGTAACAACCATTTTACTCTTTGCTAAAACACCTATTGAAAGGGTTGTTGTAGAACAAGGTATCAATCTTTATGTATGATGCAGGAGTGGTTCACTTAAGTTTTTACTGCAATAGTTCTTTATTATTTGCTGAGACATGGGATGAAACACCTACTGAAACAGTTGTTGAAACACCTGGTTGTAGCTTATAGGTGTTGTTACATAGTGTTGGAACTCATGCTGAAACTATTCATTGTTTTTTGAAGTACTCCCATGCATCCTTCATTGTGGTATCAAAGCAAGAAATATTTCTAGTTCATCGTTGTAACTAAATACACTGATTTGGAATTTGATTTGAAATGGCTACAAACAATAATTTGGCTCAACCACAGATTCATGTTTTGACTGAAAAGAATTATGATTCTTGGTTTATCAGAATGAGAATAGTTTTGCGTTCTCAAGATCTTTGGGAGTTTGTTACTGTTGGTTATCCAGATCCTCTTGACCAAGTAGTAGAAGTGGCTCTCACAAATGTGAGTGGATTTTGTTGAAGGATAATAGAAAGAAAGACAAGAAATCCCTCGGTCTTATTCAACAAGGCCTAATTGAAAGCATATTTCCGAAGGTTTCAAGTTTAGTTTCTTCAAAGCAAGCTTGGGACACTCTTGAAACTAGCTATCAAGGTGTATCCAAGGTGAAGTCTGTCAAGGTTCAGAATTTGAGAAGAGACTTTGAAAATCTGAAGATGAAGGACAATGAGTTAGTTGATAGTTTCATGACTCAAGTCATGAATGTTGTGAATCAAATAAGACAGTATGGTGAAGACCTCTCAAAAAAGAGAGTAATTGAGAAAGTTCTTATATATTTTCCAAAGAAATTTGAATCCGTAGGTGTACCCATAGAAGAATTTAAAGATATTAGTCTAATACATATTGATGAATTAATTGGTTCTATGATTGCCCATGAATCTAAGATGTGTAGATATGATAATCCATTAGATAATGCCTTCAAATCCTAGTTGCATGTTACTAGAGGAAGATGAAAAGGAAGTTATAGTAGCAAAGGAAGAGGAGGTCGATTTTTTGGTCAAAGAGACATAAAAAATGATTTATAATCTGAGGAGAAAACTCAGCAGAATCCTCCTAGTTTAAGGGGGAGTTGCAATAGATCCTGGTAGCAAAGAAATCAGAGGTATGATAAATCTAAGGTACATTGTTATTATTGTAATAAATTTGGACATTATGCTAACAAGTGTTGGAAGAAGCAGGCATATGTTGGAAAGCAGTCTGCACACATGACAAAGGAGTCAAAGGATGGATGACCATAAACCTTTGTTTTTGACTTATAATGTTACCCAAGAAAGTTCAAATGATGTTTAGTTTTTGGGCAGCAGATGTAGAAATCACATGACTGGAAATAAAAACTTGTTTTCCAGTTTAGATACCAATATTTAGTCTAAGGTAAAGTTGGGTAATGACTGTAAGGTAAGAGTTAATGGTAAAGGTGTGATTCATGTTTATACTAAGAATGATGAAAAAAGAAGAATAGATGATGTTTATTATGTACCTGGTATGCAATGCATTATGTTAAGTGTTGGACAAATGATAGAGAAAAAATACAGAGTGTTCTTCAAGAACAAGGTACGTACAATTTATGATAAGTATCCAAGTAAGCAGTTGATTGCCAAAGTAGAGATGACAAAGAATATAATGTTTCCACTTATTATGAGAAATGATATGATCGACTCTTTGAATTCTTATAAAGATAAAGGTTTGGATGAGTCATGGATATGGCATTTGAGATATGCACATTTACATTTTATAGGTCTAGATTTGTTGCAGAAGAAGCAAATGGTGAAGGGGTTGCCTAGTATTCAACAACCAACAAGCTCGTGTAAGAGCTACATACTTGCAAATCATTAGAGGGATAAATTTATTTCTGGAGTGTCCTATAGGGATAAAGATCCATTGGAACTTGTTCACAAAGACTTATGTGGACCAATGAAAACATCTTCATTGACTGGTATTGTCTATTTTATGACTTTTATTGATGATTTATGTCGAAAAACTTGGGTTTCTTTGTTGAAGAAAAAGTCTGAAGATTTTGATATATTTAAGAGGTTTAAAGTTATGGTTGAAAAAGAGAGTGGAAAATATATGAAAGTATTGAGATAAGACAGAGGAGGTGAGCATATGATAACTGATTTCATGGAGTTTTTTCAGTATCATGGAATCAAGAAACAATTTACTACTCATTATACAACACATCAGAATGGAGTAGCTGAAAGGAAGAATCAAACCATTATGAATATGGATCAAAGTATGGTGAAGGAGAACCATCTTCCAAACAAATATTGGGGTGATGTAGTTTTTTTTTTAGTATATATTTTGAATAGGAGTCCAAATAAGGGTGTAAGGAACCAAGTTCTCAAGGAATATTGGAATGGTAAGAATAACAGTGTGTCTCATTTGAGGATTTTTGGGTGTGTAGCTTATGCAAATGTACCTGAAAAGATGAGGAGAAAGTTGGATGATAAAAGTGAGAAATGTGTATTTTTTGGATACAGTGAGGATTCTAAGGCATATAAACTCTATAATCCCTTCCCAAAAAGTATGTTATCAACAAAGATGTTGAGTTCAAAGAAGAAGAGGCTTGGGATGGTAACATTGGAAAAATTGTTTGAGGGGGAGCTGAAGTATCCCATGAATATGATGATGGAGATGAGCGGGTCGTATAGGGTGGAAAATTTATTCCACAGTCACATGTACCTGCAGCTAGAATTCCTTTAAGACAATCACCAGGATTCTGCCCATCAAAACTAAGAATGCCCAGAACATATGAGTGTGGTGAGCCATCAGGTCATGGTGGACAACAAAAAGGATCAGAGGTAAGTGATGAATCAAATCCTACTATAGCTTCATTAAAAAATAGAATTAGAGGTCAGAAGACTAGAAGTTTAAGAGAATTGTATGAGAAAAATGATGAAGTAGATCAAGTTTCAAATTTGCATTGATTGCATATGATCCTGTAAATTTTGATGATGTTGTTAAGAAAGAATTTTGGGTAGAAGCTATGAATGAAGAAATCCATGCCATAGAAAAGAATAACTCTTGGGAACTTGTAGATTTTCCTAAAGATAAAAATGGTGTTGGTGTTAAATGGATTTACAAGACCAAGTTAAATGTCGAAGGTGAAGTTGAGAAGCACAAGGCAAGGCTTGTAGCTCAGGGGTTTAGTCAAAAACCTAGTATTGATTATAATGAAACTTTTGCACCTGTAGCCAAGCTTGATATAGTAAGAATGGTGTTAGCCATTGCTACTCATAATAAATGGTGTATATGCCAAACGGATGTAAAATATGCATTTTTAAATGGTTTTATGCAAGAAGAGGTTTATGTGAAACAACCTCTAGGATACGAGATTGATGGACAAGAAGGTAAGGTCTACAGGTTAAAGAAAGCATTGTATGGTTTGAAACAAGCACCCAAAGTATGGTACAACAATATTGATGAATACTTGAAAGGTGAAGGATTCAACAATAGTTCAAGTGATCCAACTTTGTATACAAAGTTAAATCAGGAAGGTAAACTCTTGATTATATGCTTGTATGTTGATGATTTGATTTTCACCAGAAATTTTCCAGTAGATGAGTTTAAGATAGCCATGAAAACTGAGTTTGAAATGACTAATTAGGAATGGTGAAGTATTTTCTAGGAATTGAAGTAAATCAATCCGAAGATGGTATTTTTATTTTTCAAAATAAGTATGCAAAGAAAATACTGAAAAGGTTTAGGATGGTGAATTGTAAACCAACTGTAACACCAATAGCAACTGGAACAACACAGTAAGAATGATGATGGGTCATGTGTTGATCCGACTTTGTATAAAAGACGAGTTGGAAGTATTATGTATTTGACAACAACACGACCTGATATTATGTTTGTTCTAAGTCTGATTTCTAAATTTATGGAGACTTCAAAGAGTACCCATTGGCAAGCAGGAAAAATGATCTTAAGATATGTTATTGGAACAACCAATTATGGTGTTTTGTACTCATTAGATTCATAATTTAAGTTGATTGAATATACTGATAGTGATTTTGCAGGTAGTATAGATGACAGGAAGAGAAGATCAAGATATGTGTTCAACTTTGGATAAGGGGTTGTAGCATGGGCTTCAAAGAAACAACCCATTGTGACTTTATCATCTGCTGAGGTAGAGTATGTTGCAACAACAACAACTGCATGTCAGAATGTGTGGATGAAAAGGATTATGACCAAGTTGTTACATGAACAACAAGAACCAACTCAGGTTTTCTATGACAATAAATCAACCATTTCTTTGTCACGTAATCATGTTTTCCACGAGAAAACTAAGCATATTGATACAAAATATCATTTTATTCAAGAGTTGATAAACAATGATGAAATTTCTGTAGAGTTTTGAAAATCTGAAGATCAGTTTGCAGACATGTTTACAAAGCCCTTAGCAAAGAAATTATCTGAAATCAAGAAAGAACATTGAGATTTGTGAATATAATATTGCAGAGTTTTGTTTTTGGGTAAAATGATTAAGGGAGAGAATTTTAGAAAATTAATCATTCCACCACCCAAAAGACAACCGATCGAATTTTGAAGAGTTACCACCGCCCAAAAATTAGAAAATTAATCATTCGACCACCCAAAAGACGACCGATCGAATTTTGAAGAGTTACCACCACCCAAAAATTAATTGCCACTCCCATGACTTCCTTATCCATTTAATGAACGAAGAGTTATCACTCAACCACTAATGTTCTAGAAAATCCAAATTCAACTTAGGTACAATGAAGGAGCAAACTAATCGACTAATTGTATCAATGTATATACATCTATGTAATTCTGATTTTGTGATGTACAGATATACATAGAGAAAATTGATAATGAAATTTTGAGAATGTTAACGGGGATGAGTGTTAATGGGGATTTTATACTTTGTTTCTGTTTGAATCCGAGTTTGTAAACTCATGATAATGTTCATATTTATTACAAAGTAATATATTTCGCTGTAGCATGCATACTTTGTTTATTGTTTGAAAACTTTAGTTAAATTCTTATGTTGTAGAGTGTTTTGTTGTAGAATGCTATTGATTTTTTAGTACAGAAGTATACTGTTACAGGAATGATTAACTGAAGTTGTTTCGCTGCTGTAACATAAGGTTTTAATTTTCTATTATAATTCTCCTTTTTCTACTATAACGTTTTTCTGTAATAGTCATTTTACTCTTTGCTGAAAAACCTGTTGAAAAGGTTTTTGTAGAAGAGAGTATCGATCTTTGTGTATGATGCAAGAGTGGTTAACTTGTGTTTTTACTGCAATAGTTCTTTATTATTTGCTGAAACACCTGCTGAAACACGTGGCTATAGCTTATAAGTGTTCTTACACTGTGCTGAAACTCGCACTGACATTGTTCATTGTTTTTTGAAGCACTCCCCTGCATCCTTCACTTACCCCGCATATCAGAATGATTGTAAAGGACAGGGCCAGGGTAACTGCGTTCATGAAACCGAGGCTTAGGGCGACCGATTATGAAGCCTGCGCTTATACCACGATCGATTTCTCCATCATCCTCGCCATTTTGTTGGGCTTTATCAGTATTATCATCAACGACTTGAGGAGCTTGTTCCTCCTTTACTTCTCCTCCAGTTGGATATCCCAGAGGTGTCTGGCATTGTTTAGTCACCAAAGTCGCAGATGCCATTTCTTCTTCTTCGCCAAATACTCTGATTCACAATACAAAAAAACTTCAAGTTAAGTACATAATGAAAAAAATACACGAAATATTATCGATTTAACAGCATCACTATCTTAACTAAGAGGGGGGGCAGTGAGAGCTTACTCAAATTCACTCGTCTTGACTTGGATCTCTCTGCTATGCTGCTACTGCGCATTTTGTAGTGAATAATATTCATTTTGTCTGCATGTATTTATATATGTCTAAAGTTGGCTCAAAATACCTGTGGAGTGAAGTAGATTTATATGGTTGGATTCGTTTATCTGTCTCTTTTCTTAAAGAGAAGAATCGATTCAATTTTATCTATACTCAATTTCTTGTAGTGAGAATGTTTTTTGCATAAACATAAGTGAGGAATTCCAATCTTACTTCTCATAACATAAACAGTGACATAGCTGCAACAAATTTCGATTTTTAGCTCTGGCGTTGTTTGTTAGGTTCAGAACTAGCTGGTTGAATGGTAAGTTGGTCACACTCGTCTTTTGAAAAACAAAAGGCAGGTTGGATACTAAGTAATTTTACAATCGGTTTTCTGGTCTAAAATCTTATTTTAGAATAGGCATTATACGAATCATTTTGCTTGCTTTGATTGTTACTTTGTTTGACTGGAATCATATGCAACACTCATATCAACATCCATATCAACATCCACTAGTAATTAAAAAGTGATAGGTTGTCCACTTTAGAATCAGTTCGAGTAAAACTCTCATCAATATTGAAATGACAACAACTCTGATTTATTTCAGTTAAATTTACATGTTTACAGGATAGTTGCCTCACCAGGGATTGAATAGTATGCTTAAATCCAACTATAAGTGCCCTCTGAGATAAGGTTACCGAATGTTAAAAAGATTAATGTCCCAATTGTCATCTGCTTTATAATATATATCTGCTTTATAATATATATGTAGAGATCAAGTATACACTAAAAATTATTATTTTATGTTGGAAATGCATCCCTTTTAATTTTATATTTATATTTTATATTAGGGTTGTGGAAGCTTAGAGTTCCTTTAAACTCTTGACTTGAGCTTTTGTCTCCATAAAACATTTAAGTTCTATTATAAGCTGAGTTGAAATTAATTAAGAATTTGTTTTATGTTTTTTTTCAACATTAGAAAACTAGAAATGGGAAAAGGATTTCATATATTATTTAATAATTATTTCTAAATTTTAAAAATATAAAAGGGAAAAATGATTGTGAATAAAGAAAGGAGATTTTATATCCTAAAATTGAAGAGATATGTCACATATTTATTGGGACTAGTGTGTCATATATCTTATAGTCTTGTAGTAAAGTAGGTAATGATTGTTGAGCAATAACATGGAATAAATTTTGCCATAAATGTTTTATGGATTTTTTTATGCCACTTTATTTGGCTACCACTGAACACTAGTGTAAAGAGAACAAAGAATATGTATCCTAAACATTTAGTTGTTGAATAATACATTGAGTGTGCTTTAGAGTGTGGGGTTTTTCTCTTGAAAGTTTTTTCCCAATAAATTATGTACTTAATGGTTTTTTGTTTAGTTCATTTATTTGCAGCTGTTATGTTATAAATTTATGAACATTCTTCTCTCACGGACTAGTGTAGGAAGCATACCCTACACCTTTTCTTCCTTTCATTTGGTATCACATCCAAGGTGTTAGGAACAACGATTTTTTTTTTATCTAATTTTGACTTGAGTGGGAGCTTACATAGAAAGAAATCTTGTTGTAGAGAAATAGTGAACACATCTAGATTAAAAATGGATAAGTTTAATGACATTGATTTTGAGTTGTGGAAACTCAAGATGCATGATATTCGCATAGATAGAGATCTATGGGTTGCAACATCTAGAACCAAACCTACTACTATGAAAGGAGAGAAACCAACATCTATGGTGTTGGAGAGAAAGGAGGGAAGCCTTATCAAGCTATGTTTGGCCGATTCAATATTATTTAACATTTTTGAAGAAAAAAAAATAACTACTCTTTAAAATACATTGGGGGATTTGTATTAGGATAAATCCTTAGTTAATAAACACTTTTTTTGGAAAATGTTGTTTTCTTGACAATGGATGATGCTGATTTATTAGATGAGCACCTAAATGCATTTAATATTATTGTGATCTAGTTGATCTCAATTGGAGTGAAGATGGATGAAGAGGATTGTTGTATGCCGCTTTTGTGTTCTTTACAAAATTCATGGAACAACCTTGTATGGACAATGAAATCATTGTAAAGACATTGGTGCCTGATGAGGTCATGGATGATTTACAATCAAAGGAGGTGAAGAAAAAATCTTTTGAATCCACCAATAAGGCCTTGTTTGTTCATGGAATATCAAAGGAGAAAGTAAAGAAGATAGAAAATGGAAGATATGAGTCATGTGGGAAACATTTAAGTCTCCTAGAAATTCTAAGCCAAAATGTTTAAATTGTGACACAACCAAGAATTTTAGAAGGGACTCCGAGGAAAAGAAGAAGAAGAATAAGAAGGAAAAGAATGGTTCTAATAATGAGTCTACAAAATCTTCTCAAGAGGATGTTGGATATTCCTTTTTTGTATCTTTGGCAACCCATGTAGGCCAAAGTGCATGGTTGATAGACTTTGGACCTTCCTTCCATATGAATTCCCATCAACACTGGTTTTCAAAGTATGAGAAATATGATGGTTGGATGGTATACCTTTGTGAGGACTCTCATCTCAACATAGGTGACTATGGTAGAGCCTTGATCAAATTCCCTAATGGAAGAGTAAATGGGACCAATAGAGTTTTACACATATTGGGTCTAGCGCAAAACCTACTATTAGTAAGCCCACTTAATGATGCATATGTGCAAGTCGTTTTCTCTAAAAAAATGGTGTAATATGGTTCAAGGAGATATCGTACTTGCTAAGGGTGTTCATGTGGCAAATTTGTTTCAAATTGATGCATGCACTATTGAGTGTAATAGTTATTCAATTTATGCACTGAAGCTCTCTATCGGATCTAAATGTTTACAATCAAAACTTATATCTACTTCTAATGGTCATACTTTATAGGTAACTAAACAAGCTCTTTCTTTATAAAGTAAGTTACCTATAGAGAGAAAATGATATGGCACCAAATATTGGGCCATAAAGGTGAGAAGGACCTATGGGTGTTTAAAAAAAAACATCTTCATGAATTGAATGATTCTGCTCTTGAATTTGATTTTTGTGAGCATTGCATATACGAAAAACAAAACCGTGTTCAATTTTATTCTAGCTCTTGCAAATCTTATGGGGTTTTGGACTTAATTCATTATTATGTGTTTGGTCCAATTAAATTTCCTTCGATTTATAAGGTTTTGTATTATGTTTCATTCATTGGTCAATATTTTAAAAGGACATGGGTATATTTTTATAGAACTAATTCTTAGGTTTTTTTTTTTCAGTTTAAAGATTTTAAATCTATACTGGAAAATCATACTAGCAGGAAGATTAAGATGTTGAGGAATGATAATGGAAGTGAGTTTGTTCTGTAGAGTTTGATAAGTTTTGTAAGTAGATTGGCATTAAATTACATTAGACAAACCCATATACCCCTCAGTAGAATTAAGTTGTAGAAAAGATGAATGAAACATTAGGGAAAGATAGGAATATGCTTAGTGGAATTGAATTAGAAGTTCTTGGAAGAAATGGTTGCTACTATTGGATCTTGTTGTCATTGATACCAAAGGATCGATGTTAAAGGAACAATGTCTTGTCATAGTATATCGATGGATCATGTATTGTCCTTGATTTCAATAGATTGATTTCAAGTGGAGTCTTAGTCATATGATGTCATGCATAGATGAAGATGGATCAATGTGGTTTCATTGATATATGATCATAGTTGGATTGATGTAAAGATGACTCATTATTATCTTATCATGGTTGATAAGGAGTTCAAATGGATGAACTCCAAAGTGGTCCCCTTATGGTGAAATCCCTCACGGGAAGATGCTTTCCGATTGAGTTATCCTAGAAGTATGGTTAGAGAACCCATACTTAATTGTGGAATAATGAGATGAATATCAATGAATTTTGCAGTCAACCTATCCTAGATGGATAGTGCTTGCCACGCCATTTCTGGTGGTATGTGGAATGGCACATAACTCCTCACGGTTTGAGAGTTATAGCTTTACGAAGTTGGAGGACCCTCATATGTTGGCTTGAAGCTCCAAAAGGTCAAAGAAGTCAAAGTGCTTGCAAATAAGAAATTATTTAATAAAGTAAAGTGACAAAGTCAAAGAATATTATTTAAATAATAAAGTGAAGTGACAAAGTCAAAGAGAATTATTTAAATAATAAAGTGAAGTGACAAAGTCAAGGAGGAATATTTAAATAATAAAGTAAATGGAAAGTGGTTATAAGAAGGTTAACCCTAAAATGAGGAAAATGGGTTAAGTGGTCAAATGGCTATTGGATACATGGAAAAGTGGAAAATTGGGCAAAGTTGGACATAGGTGACTATGTGGACAAAGTGGCTATGTGGACAAAGTAGCCTAGAAGATACTTCTAAGGAAGCTACTTGTAGAGTATAAATAAGAGGCAAGGGTCTCTTGTGATATACATATCTTGAGAATACATTGAATATCTATTCTAAGAGGGAGATCGACTGGAGGATCTCATGGACGCATCAAATTTTTCGTAAGTCTGATATCTTGACGACGAAAGTTTTAGAATTTCAGAAACCCTAGTTTCTGAAGGAGTACGCGAGCAACAGTGGGCCAGAGAGCATACATACTCGGGCTGTAGTGAGCCAGAGTGCATACACATGTGGGTTGAAGGAGGACAAAGCGCGTACAGTTGATGGAAGTTATGAATACTTTAGTGTGAGATGTTCCAGGTTCTTGAAGTCTGAAGCAAGTTCCAGATCTACATTCTATGGGCTCAGATCTTTCATAAAAACTCTGGTATGGTTACATAGTTATCTTGATGGATACTCTTTCTTATTGTATGGTGAATCCTTGAGGCATTCTTGGTATGGCTATTGTGATATGGTTATGTTGGTTGATTGATAGAGTGAGCATCACTCTTATGGTTCAGTACTGATATGATTGCCATAGTATAGTGATTGCTTATACATGATTGAGTAGCATTCATATTGCATGGTTGAGGAGAATGAGTAAGTTGTTGGAGATCGTATATGTGTTGAGATTGGTTATGGTTCATATTGGACAGTGAAAGATATAAGTTAATGTGACTAAAGGTTGCAGAGGATCTGAGTTTTTCATGGAGATAAAACCCTAGTTGTTCAAAAGGAACACGTAGGATGTAGTAAAAATAGGCCGCGTACATATGTGAGTTGTACTACTGGTAGGGCACGTACATACGTGTGCTGCACTACTGACAGGTCGTGTACCTGTTGACAGATTGGTATATGTTGAGGATTGATTCCTCTTCTCAATTGGTGCTGAGTTGTGTAAGTTGAGTCTTGCATTGTAGAGGTGATGCTCTTGTGGAGTTGTAACTCTATTCAATTGTTGTTGATAACCAAAGGATTTTAGTCTGTAATAAAAAGAAAATTGTACATACATCTTGTATTCCTTGTGTTCCTTATGGTGATGAATTATTGATGATATATGTTGTTGGTATATGTTGTTGATGTATGTTCACATTTAATTGGTTATAAATGATAGAAATAAGTAATGAGTAAATGGTGATTGCTAACTAAGGAGTTTTGTGAAGAGAAGTTGAGAAAGATCCCTACCCTGATTCACCTCCCCTCTCAGTGTGGTCAGTGTGTCCAACAATTGGTATCAGAGCAGGCCTTCACTATAATCCTTAAAAATCTTGGAGGAGATCCATGGACATACAAATGGATGATGAAGTTCCAATCCTTGATGAGGAAAACTATTCTAAATGGAGAATAGAAATGAAGGTGTATTTGAAGGAAACATGAACAGGTGTTTGGAAAGCAACTATTGGTGGATTAGTTCCTTTGAAGAACAAGTCAAAGTTTGCAGCTCAAAGGGAAGAAAAGAAGAATGATGCATTTTCTCTTAAGACCATTCTTAGTGGACTCTAAAGTTCTATCAAAGAGAGCATGGGACAATGCACTTCCACCAAGGATCTATGGATAAAGATAGAGGAGACATACCAAAGAAAGAAGGAAGACACTAAAGACAACTCCATCAAGAACAATGAAGGTAACGAATCTCCAAAATCATTTAATTTCAATGATTCTAAATGTGACGATGTTGGCAAAAAGGAAGACGTTGAAGACAATTCCATCAAGATCAATGAAGGTAAAGAATCTCCAAAAACCCTTGATTGCAATATTTCAAAATGTGATGATCTTGAATATTTTTGTACAAGTGAAGAAGAAAATCTAGAGATAATATGTGTAAAATCAAATGATAGTTATCCCATGGAATAAGTAGAAGAAGAACTATCAGAGATTAAAAGGAAAGTTGAATGGGGTCTATTTGAATGCAACTATTACATAGAATATAGCTATCTTTCTGAGAACACTAAAAAGTTTTTTAAAAATAACCAAAGGCATATCTTGAAGTTAAAGGAAATGCTCAAAGAACAAGAAGAAAGTAAAAATATGCAATTAGAAGAAAAACAAGAAGAGATCGAAATACTAAAGAATGAAATAGAAGATAATAAGAAGTTAGATGATGAAATTAGAAAAAGTCTTGAAGTTAATGTCCATATCAAGACCCAAATTAAAGAATCCAAAAGGATAGAGGAACTATTAAAGAATCAAGTATATGAAAAGGAAGAGTCATTTCATAAGTTGGAAGATGAAGTTGTTGATACTATAAAGAAAGTAGAGAAGTCAAACAAATTTTTAAATATCTCAAAAATTTTGAATGAGATCTTGGATAGTCAAAGATCACCAAATGATAAATCAGGTCTTGGATAGTCAAATATCACCAAATGATAAATTAGGTCTTGGATACAAGAACGAAGCTACACATGTTGAAGCAAGAACCTCAAAGAAGCATGAGGTAAGTCCCTCACTCTCAAAGGATGGAAATAATGTTCCAAGTCAACCATCTACACAAGGCAAGGAAAGTTTCAAAAGAACAAAGAAAGGAAGACATCAAGAAGCCATCTTTATGCCTCAAAGAAGAGAGACACCTTCAATATGGACACCAAAGAAAAGTTATGAAATTGTTTTTCATGGTCAATGTTGCTCATGTAATGAATATGGTCACAAAGACTTGGAATGTAGATATTATGCAAGGAAAGATAGTGAAATATTTCATAACACCCTAAGGTGTTGGAGATGTAATCAATTAGGACATATTGCTTCTCATTGTCACCACATGAGATCCTACAGTTGTAGTGGATTTGGTCACAAATCCCAGGATTGCTGTAACATAAGAAGAAAGTCCATGATGAGGACTTCATATAGCATGACTAGAAGAAGGCATGAATTTAGGAAGGAATTCATTTTTGAAAAGATGGAAGCTCAGAGCTCAAGTTCTGAAAAGATGACACACCTTCAGAAATGGGTGAAGAAGACTGATCAATTAGAAAAAAGTGGCATCCTTAAGGGGAGCTCAGGTTTTTCATCTTCAGAAGCATACGCGGGTTACAATGGTAATAGTCATGTACATACACTAGCTGACCTATGAATAGGTCGTGTACATACGTGAGATGTCTGTGCAGCAGGCCCCGTATATGTGGTAAAGAGCCTTGGGAAAAAGGCTATGCACATGATTTGTAGCATGGTATAATGGTATAACTCTATGTTGCAGGGTATGACAAGGTTTTTGCAGGATCTGACATGGTTTTTTGCAGGTTTTCATGATTATATGTTGGCATACATAATTGATGAATGTATGGTGGTGATATATTGTTGAGTGTTGAAAGACTATCTTGAATACATGGTACTAGCCCTTGAGTATGGATTCAGACATTTTTCTGTTGAAGAACAATGTTGGCTGTGATAGTGAAGTTATGACACTTTGGATATGAGATATATATCATGTTGATGCTAGCTAGAGATGTCATTGATATATTGAGGCACACTTCTAGTACATATAGTTTTGGATTCTTGGTATTTGTTGAAGTAAATGATGGTTGAGGCAGATCATTTAGAGTACATGGCTGGTACTTATTTTAGCTCCATTGATATATCTTATGATGTATTGTGAGATGCATATTTGTTGGATATATTGGTGCATGCATTTGGCATGAGGTTGGGCCACATAGTGGGACATGTAGTTGATGAGGTGGTCATATTGTACATCATTAATGCGTCATATCTTGATCTATAGTTGATGCATGATTGGTACACTTTGGTCCGTTGTTATAGGCACCTGCTAGCAGTATGATTGTGACATGTTTTATGGTGGATATGGCATACATGCATGAGGACACATATTGATTGTATTTCATCCTGTTGTGGTATTGGTGCATGGTTGATGCACTTGCTTGGTACAAGTTGTGATACATGTTTGTTGCACTTGTTGATGTATGGATGATACATTTGAGACACTTCATTGATTAAGATACATGATTGTGGCACTTGGTTCTTGGTAGAGGCATATCATGAGTGATATGAAACTTGTTTGAGGCACATAGTTGGCATGTTGGTAGATGCATATGGTTAATGCACTCCATTGATGATATCTTATGGCATATGATATGGTATTAATGTACATGATTGATGTACATGGGTATTGTGCATGGTTGGCACAAGATGTACTTGGTTGATGTTTTTCTCATGATTATTTATTCATTTTTGACATATCTTTTTCTTCATGATGTATGGTATGGCATGAGCTTGATGCATGGACATGTCCAAGTATCATCTTAGAAAGAATAGTCGATCTATGTTCCGGTTGAGAAGTAGAATTTGTAGTATAAGCTTATTGCAGTGGTAGCATATTGTTCATATTTCATAGAAGATAGCGGGAGACATACCCATAGGGGGAGTCATTCTTCTTCCCATGATTTTAGGAGGAGATATTTATCAGATGCAAAGATAAATACTTGAAAAAGATACCTATACTTGGAGAAAGAGCATAGAGGCATAGTTCCAAGGAGAGCAATGGTCACATGGGGAGAATGACCTATACATATTCAACATTACATCGGAGTGATATCCCTTGTTCAAAAGGGGAGAGATTATTCAGAGGAAGATCAAAGGCATTCAGGCAAGGGGAGCAACCCCAAGGAAATCCCAGGCAAGGGGAGTAGCCCCAAGGAGAGAACTACCCTTTTCCATTGATGTCAAGGGGGGATAGATAGTCACATTGATGTGATTAAGATGAATATTGACATAGAGAAATTCCTTATCTACATGTTTCCATCAATGATTGGTTGTGACATCAATGTTGGTATTTCCATCAATGCCAAAGGGGGATATTGTTGGATCATGTTGTCATTGATGCCAAAAGATTGATGTCAAAGGAACAATTTCTTGTCATAGTATATTAATGGATCATGTATTGTTCTTGATTTCAATGGATTGATGTCAAGTGGAGTCATCCTCATATGATTTCATGCATAGATGAAGATGGATCGATGTGGTTTTATTGATATATGATGCATAGTTTGATTGATGTAAAGATGACTCATTATTGTCTTATCATGGTTGATAAGGAGTACAAATGGATGAACTCCAAAGTGGTTCCGTTATGGTGAAATCCCTCATGGGAAGATGCTTTGCGATTGAGCTATCCTAGAAGTATGGTTAGAGAACCCATACTTAATTGTGGAATAATGAGATTAATATCAATGAATTTGTCTGTGACACTATCCTAGATGGATATTTCTTGTCATGCCATTTTCGGTTGTATGTGGAAAGTCGCATAACTCCTCACGGTTTGAGAGTTATAGCCTTACGAAGTTGGAGGACCCTCATATGTTGGCTCAAAGCCCCAAAAGGTAAAAGAAGTCAAAGTTCTTGCAAAGAATAAATTATTTAATAAAGTGAAGTGACAAAGTCAAAGAGGATTATTTAAATAATAAAGCGAATTGACAAAGTCAAAGAGGATTATTTGAATAATAAAGTGAAGTGACAAATTCAAGGAGGAATATTTAAATAATAAAGTAAATGGAGAACTTTCTAATTATGGAAAGTGGTTATAAGAAGGTTAACCCTGAAATGAGGAAAATGGGTTAAGTGGTCAAATGGCTATTGGATACATGGACAAGTGGAAAATTGGGCAAATTTGGACATAGGTGACTATGTGGACAAAGTGGCCTAGAAGATACTTCTAAGGAAGCTACTTGTAGAGTATAAATAAGAGGCAAGGGTCTCTTGTGAAATACATCTCTTGAGCATACATTGAAGATCTATTATGAGAGAGAGATTGACTAGAGAATCTCATGGATGCATCAAAGTTTCCGTAAGTTTGAGATCTTGATGGTGAAAGTTTTGGAAGTTCAGAAACCTTAGTAGTTTCTGAAGGAGTACACAAGTAGCAGTGGGACATAGATCATACATATGTGGGATGTGGTGAGCCAGAGCACGTACACACGTGGGTTGAAGGAGGACAAAGCATGTATAGTTGATGGAGGTTATGAAGACTTGAGTGTGAGATGTGTTAGGTTCTTGAAGTCTGAAGTAAGTTCCAGATCTTCATTCTATGGGCTTAGATCTTCAATAGAAACTCTGGTATGGTTACATAGTTGTCTTGATGGATACTCATGCTTATTGTATGGTGAATGCTTGAGGAATTCTTGGTATGGTTGTTGTGATATGGTTATGTTGGTTGATTGATAGAGTGAGAAACACTCTTATGGTTTAGTACTGATATGATTTCCATAGTATACTGATTGCTTATACATGATTGAGTAGGATTCATATTGCATGGTTGAGGAGCATGAGTAAGTTTTTGGAGAGCATAGATGTGTTGTGATTGGTTATGGTTCAGATTGGACAATGAAAGACAAAAGTGAATGTGATTTAAGGCTACAGAGGATCTCAGTTTTTCATGGAGAGAAAACTCTAGTTTTTCAGAAGGAACACACAGGCTGTAGTACAGACAGGCCGCGTACATATGTGAGTTGTACTACTGTAGGGTGCATACATATGCGTGTTGCACTACTAAAAGATCACGTACCTGTTGACATATTGGTATCTGTTGAGGATTGATTCCTCTTCTCAGTTGGTGTTGAGTTGTGTAAGTTGAGTTTTGCATTGTAGAGTTGGTGCTCTTATGGAGTTGTAACTCTATTCAGTTTTTGTTGATAACCCAAGGATTTTAGTTCGTAATAAAAAGAAAATTGTACATATATCTTGTGTTCCTTGTGTTCCTTATGGTGATGACATATTGATGATATATGTTGTTGGTATATGTTGTTGATGTATGTTCACATTTAATTGGTTATAAATGACATTAATAAGTAATGAGTAAATGGTGATTGCTAACTAAGGAGTTTTGTGAAGAGAATTTGAGAAAGAGCCCTACAGTGATTCACCCCCCCTCTCAGTGTGTTCAGTGTGTCCAAAAACTACTACATATTACTTGATTAACATGTCTCCCACTTTAGATCTTGTGGATAAGACACCTATGAGGTCCTGGATGAGAAATAATCTCTCACTTCGCCATGTTTTTGTTTTTAGTTGTGAGGCATATGATCATGTTCATAAGGAGAAGTAATCAAAGTCATATAACAAGTCTATGAAATGTATCTTCAGTGTGTATAACGTCAATATGAAAGGGCACTATATTTGGGATCATGTGCCTAGAAATGTTTTGTATAGAAAGAATGTTATTTTTCATAGAAGTTAACCCTTCTCCCATAGTGGTGCAACCAAAAGAGGATGAGAATAATTCTACAATTTATCTACCACCCAAGATTGACAAAGTTGAATTGAAAAATGACCAATAATTTCATGATTTGACGAGGAATGTTTATACAATTAAGAAGAGGAGGAAAACAATCCACCTCAGACTTTAATGAGGTCCACTCAGAAAAGAAGGAAAAAAAACAAGTATGATTACAGTCTATTTGATTTCATATGTATATTTGTTTTATTTTCTAACAACAATGAGCCTAGAACTATGAAAGAGAAAATGGAGATGAATTCAAGATAAGGAGTGATCCGGATTATTTTCGGCACGAAATGAGAGCGGAGATATAATAAAGAAATGCACAGAGATATTGTAGATATTCAATAATATAACAGAAATGTATCAGAGAAGCAACCATAAACACAGATATACAGTAATACACGATTTCTATTAATGAAAGAAATGTACAGAGACTGTAAAAATACAGAGTGAAAGACTCGCTAGAATGGTGGCAGCTTATCTCTGAGAAGAGATGTGACGGCTACTCGCATTCGCAAGAACATGACTACAATGAGGATCGGAAGGCCTTTTTACAATAGACGGGAATGCCAAAATTCCTAGACATCCAAAAACCTAACCCTAGGAGATGAAGCGCCAAAAGTCATGTGGGCCCCGTTTGGGTAAGTTGGTGCATCAACTTCCCGGGGTCGTAACTTTTGCATACGATCTCCGTTTTAGGCGTATGATAGCTCATTGGAAAGGTACCATCGAGGAGATTCATTTTGGTGGCTCAATTATGCCTTTTTCTATCATTGAGAACCTCGATCTCGAAAAAACTTCATTTAGGCCCTCAAAATGGCCCCGGAAGTGAAAACCTGCTAAAAATAGTAAATTGCCAAAATGGCCAGAAAACTGTTTTGAGCCATTTGGAAAAGGTGGGTGGCCCCCGATATCCACCTGGATCAAGGTGTCATGGAAAAAACCCATGGAAGAGGAAATGGATACACTTATAAATGATGATACTTGGGACTTGGTTTTGTTTCCTGGTGAATGGAAAGATATTAGATGTAAATGAGTGTTCAAAAATAATATTGATTTAGATGGAAATGTTGAAAAACACAAAGGAAGGTTGGTTTCAAAAGGATATTCTCATGTTGAGGGGATAAAATTTGGTGATTTATTTTTCTCAGTTGTTAAGTTAACATCTATTAGGTTTCTATTATTTATATTAAAAATATTTGATTTAGAGATAGAATATATTGACGTGAAAACAACATTCCTAGATCATGACTTGAAGGAGGAGATCTATATGACACAACTAGAGAAACATGTTTAAAAATGTTGAGAGTCATTGGTTTGAAATTTGAAAAAGACTTTATATGTTATTAAACAATCTCCTTGAATGTGGTACCAAAAATTTGATTCTTTTGTGTTGGGATCGAGATTTCTAAGATCCAAATCAGATCACTATGTGTATTACAAAATAGATGGTGGTCATTTCCTTATTATCACTTTATATGTAGAAGATATATTATTCTTTGGTACCAATAAGGATGTGATTTTTTATTTGAAGTCTAATCTTTCAGCACAATTGTTAAGAACCAAATATCAAAATAACATAAAAAAAAAACCACTGGAATAAGTACTCGACGCCTTGACAAAGAGAGAATTCCATATAATAAGCCTCTTTCAGGGGTCAAACTCCTTACACACCACATAAATTTACCCATACAAGATGATTCCAAATGAAAAGGTCTCCTTGGTATATATAGGAGACTAGGAGGTACAATTACAACTAATGGACCCAATCCGACATAAATAAAATAACAATACTAATGTAATGTGCCCCAATTAAGGGGTAATGTGCCACTATTTAGGGCTTAACATGCCACTCCTCTTTAGAAAAGTGTTTTCTACAACACTTGAGTAATTCTGGATGCTTCTGTATAAAAGACTCATCTTCCCAAGTGGAATCTTCAGCAGGTATTTTCCTCCACTTAATGAGATACTATGAAATGGATCTATTCCTTAGCTGGATAATTCTTGTGTCAGTGATAGCTTCAGGATCCAATATGATTTTTCCTTCCTCGTCAAGTTATGGTAATATAGTTTGAACTAGGATATTGTCCTCTATTGTTATCAGGATAATTGTTAAGGATAGCCACAAATCAATCCCCCTAGCTTCACTATGAAACTAGAACAAAACAAGACAATACACTACTCTTTCCTTAGCTTTCAATTATCAAATGAGAAATGGATCTAGAACATACCTTTTAAATATTGAAGATCCGACTTCGCCAATGCAATCCAAGCTTCGTCATGAGGTTTATGAGAAATATCTTCAAATAATAACAAGCCAATGAAGACAAGAATAATAGAGTCTGTTTCATATGAAACTATGTACGTGATCAAGGAATCATACAATATGAACAAATAACATTCATATTGGAAATATACGTATATCTATATTAAAGAATGTGGAAGAATGATACAACCAGATGCCCTGATGTTGTCAGGTTCCTTCCAATAGTTCCTTTCTTCCCACACACTTCTACTCCATGGATTCTGAGATCATAGATCTGATAGCTACTCACAATCTATCTTGACAAAGCAAAGCTCAAATCCACTCTAACCAAGCTAACAATCTCAATTCAAAACAACTAATCCAAAGCCAAGCTCCATCCAACTAACTTTCTCCATGATAGCTCCTCTCCTTTTATAAGATGAAGAGGATAAGGTGAGGAGCTTAGGATGATCCCACTAAATCATGAAAGTGAGTAAGATCCAAACTGTTTGGAAGGCACCTCACTATAGAAGTTTCTCCTTCTAGAAGCATCGAGAAAATGCTCAATTTTCCCACGTACGAAGGCCACCGCACCCTAGCTATAGAGAAACCTGCAAAAACTCTACAACCTAGCTATAGTACAGCCCACGGAAATTAGGCATTTCTACACCCGGTGTATAGAGCATCATGTGGAAATCCTCTTTAATAGGGTTTTTACAAAGGAAAATACAATGTCTTCTCTCAGTAAAAGTTATTCTCCCTTCTTTCTTCAAGAATTCAGGCCACTGACCCCTCTGAAGGCAACATATAGGTTTACATCATTGACGGTCATAGGGATGATGAAAATAATGTGTAACACCTATAACCTTCTTTAAGCATGGAACATGGAAAATTGGGTGTACTTGCGAAGATGTAGGAAACTACAAATTGTATGCCATAGTACCAATGTTTTGCAATACCTTATAAGGGCCATAGTACTTTCGTGATAATTTATTATCCTTCTTAGATTGCTTGAGGGACATATTTTTGTGTGGTTGTAGTCTTAAAAATACCCAATCCCCTACTTCAAAACTTCTTTCACTACGATGTTGTTATGCTTGTTGTTTCATGCATGATGCAATTATGTGCCATGGTTAGGTTGTCCTTTAAGAGTTGGAGAACTTGTTTTTTATGCTCGATGTGATATTCCAATTCTTGAAACTTAGATTTTTCTTTTAGAGAAGAAGTGATGGAAGGTGGGTGATATCCATAGAGTGCCATATATGGTGTCATTTTTGTTGCAGTAGGAAAGGAAGTGTTATACCACCATTCTATCAAGGGTAACCACTTGAACCATTGCGTTTGTTTATCAGAGACAAAGAAACAAATGTATCCTTCTAGAAATTTGTTCACTATTGATCTAGGTGGATATTGGTGGCCACCCACCTTTTCCAACTCGCTCAAAACAATTTTCTGGCAATTTTGGCAATTTACTATTTTAGCAGTTTTTAACATTCGGGGCCATTTTGAGGGCCTAAATGAAGTATTTTTGGGATCGATATTTTCTATGATATCTCAAGGCTCTAATTTATCCCCCAAAATGAATCTCCTCGATTATACCTTTCCAACGGGCTATTGTGTGACTAAATCGAAGATCATATGCAAAAGTTACGACCCTAGGAAGTTGATGTACTAACTTACCCAAATGGGACCCACATGACTTTTGGCGCTTCATCTCCTAGAGTTAGGTTTTTGGATGTCTAGGGTTTTTTACATTCCTGTTTATTGTAAAAATGCCTTCAGAGCCTCATTGTAATCATGTTCTTGTGAATGATCACAACCGTCACATCTCTTCTCAGAGATAAGTCACCACCATTCCAACAAGATTGTTTTCCACTACATTTTACAGTTTCAGCTTATTTCCTTATTGAATAGAAAACCAACTTACTGTATCTCTGTTATTTTTTGTTAATCATATTTTAATAATTTGTATTCATTTCACTCTTCTCATAAAATATGGATCAGTGGTATAAGAGTGGTATGCTCCTTGTCGTCCTAATGCATGTCCCCAACGAGGTCAGGGTACACAGAATTGGGTCTCGAGCTTGTTTCTCTTGAGGAAACAAGTTCTCGCATGCCTAAGAGACCTCTTATGGTAGGAGAAAATAAATATGAAGGGACAGGATATCCTTTCAAAATGTTTCTTAAGGAAACTCTCATGCAACAGAGGAACGAGATGATGGATAGTTTCATGCAAATCCTTCAGCGACTACCAAAAAACGACGCATCTTCCTCAAGCGAAGGCGTCGCCCCCTTGAAGGTACAAATCAACTTTGATATTCCTATATCTGAAGTTCAGATAGACACAGATGTTATAGAAAAGTGGTTGAATCTACTAGAAGGGTATTTTTTTGTCCATAACTTTTCGAATAGAGAAAATATTACTTTTGCAATCCTCAAAGCCATTTCCCATGTCAAAGATTGGTGGAAAACTTTATGTGAGAAAAAGGAAATAGAGGAACCCCCATTATTTAGAGTCGCAACCACTTGGGAATCTTTTAGGGATTCTATTAAGGAAAAATACTACCCTTTAGGAAGTTATGATGACTTGTATACCAAATGGACCACACTACGGAAAGAAAGAGATCAAGCAGTGCAAGAGCACAAATATCTTCCATACCTTACACACCAAGATGGGTATCAAAGATTCAAAGAGACATATGGTAGTCAAGTACCACAGTGCTCTACATAGATACATCTAGACTGAAATGGAATTTCTAGACATCTTGTCCTTAGGCGTGGCCTACCGATATGCCATCAAAATCGAGCAGAAGCTCAAACAAAAGACATAACAATTTGGGCTTGGGAACCCCTCATAGCAAAATCCAAGAAGGGGTGGACCCAACCTACAAAAAAAAGGACAGAGAAAAGATGGACAGTATCAGGACAACCAGTCCAAGCCACAAGAAAAGAAGGATATCAAGAAGTAGTGTGACTTCCATAAGAGCCCTTGGCATAACACTATTGACTGCCACTCAAAGCGGTCGCTAGTGTCCAAAGTGAAAGCCTATGAATAAGATGTGGGTTCTAACTCTGAATTAGAACCAGAAAGGGGATGATAAATCATTGACGCAAAACCCAGTTCCACCGTTTCTACCACCAATCTCTATCCTGGTGAACCAGATGAGCCATAAGAAGGCGGGTGCCTCTTCCATTCATAGATATGGGTAAAAGGCACCCCACTGCGCTTCATCATTGATAGCGGTAGCCAAAATAACCTCATCTCAGTAGAGGTCATCAAGCGGTTTCCCTTGCCGACAATGCCACACACACAACCCTACACCATTGGATGGATCTACCAAGGAAGAGATCTCTACGTCAACCAATAGTGTCAACTGTCGTATGACATCAAGCCCTTCAAAGACGAGGTATTATGTGATGTTTCTCCTATCGAAGTTTGTAATGTTCTTTTGGGCCAACCTTATTTATGGAAACATCATGTTGTATATGAGTCTAGGCCTCGTAGTGTTATTATTACTTTGAACAGGAAATTTTATAGGATACCCAAGGCAATCCCTCCTAGTGTTATTTCCCTGATCTCTGCCAAGCAATGTAGGAAGGTCATCTCTCAAACCAAGAAAGTTGTCTTCTTTGTGATTCGCTCTCAGAGTGAGCGAAAGATCACAGCCACATCCAGGGCCTCCATGATTGATCTCTCCACACAATAGAAGCAAGTGGATAAGGTTGTGGAACAATACTTAGATATCTTCTCCTCTCTTACTGGGGTACCTATGCACTGCCAGGTCAAGTATCCCATCGATCTGATCCCAAGCGCACCACTACCCAATGGGCCAGTCTACAACTGATCTCTGTTAGAAAACGAGGATATCAAGAGGTAGATCCAAGAACTAATCCACAAGGGGCACATACATCCCAAATTATCACCTTATGGGATCCCAATCGTGATGGTGCAAAAGAAAGACATGACCTGGCAACTCTGCATTGATTATCGGGCCCTGAATTAAATCACAGTCTGAAATCGATACCCGATTTCTTGAATCGACGAGCTACTTGATAAATTCATAGGGGCCAAATAATTCAGTAAGATTGATCTGAATTCTGGCTACTACTAGGTCCCAATAGAACAGACAGATGTATAGAAGACCACCTTCAAGTCAAAAGAAGGTCTTTTTGAATGGTTGGTCGTGCCCTTTGGTTTGACAAATGATCCAACAACTTTTATGAGGATGATGGATGATATCCTAAAAACTTTCACCAATACTTTTGTAGTGGTGTATCTGGATGACATCCTCATATACAACAAGACTTGGGCGGAATACTTGCAGCATATTCAACAAGTTCTGCACACCCTGCGACAACACAAAATATATGCAAACCTGTAAAAATGATCCTTCGACATGGATAGGTTCCATTAATTAGGCTACATCGTTGATCGACATGGTGTGAATGTGGATATAGCCAAGATCTAGATCATCCATGATTGGCCAGCCCCAACCAGACTCACTGAAATTCAAAGATTCTTGGGCCTCACCAATTTCTATCGTAGGTTCGTGCTGGGATTCTCTCATTTCACATGGGCCTTCAACCAAGTAACCAGGGGTGGCGGTAAGGAAAAATTTTTGTGGGGCCTGTCCCAACAAAAATCCTTTGATGACTTGAAGAATCGTTCATTCTCATCCCTAATACTTTCATTACCGGACCTGCAACATCCCTTTGAGATTGAAACAGATGCTTCAGACTATGTTGTGGGCATCGTTCTCACTCAACATGACCACCCCGTGGCATATCATAGTGAGGCACTATCAGATGTTGTTCGTAAGTACCTTACTTATGATAAAGAAATGTACTCCATTGTGCAAGCCTGCCGCCTATGGAGACATTACATTCTTGGGAAGGAGACAGTCATCCACACTGATAAAGGGGAACTACAGTTCATGCAGACCCAAGGAAAATTATAGAATGACCGCCATCAAAAGTGGTCCACATACTTACAACAGTTCCACCTCAACATCAAGTACAAAATAGGAAGTACCAATTGAGTTGTTAATTTCCTCAGCTAACCTCCAGTCATGGCACTCACCATGGTGCTAGATTCTTGCAACCATGAGACCTATGGATGGCCCCACCTCTACGAGACAAACCCTGACTTCTCCACCACCTACCAAATGTTGGGCACCAACTCAGTGGTCGCTAATTTCCATCCCCACCTCTATGAGACAAACCCTGACTTCTCCACCACCTACCAAATGTTGGGCACCAACTCAGTGGTCGCTAATTTCCATCTTCAAGATGGGTTTTTTGTGTCATATGGGACATCTCTGCATTCCATCAAGTGAGCATGCGAAGATGATTTGGGAAGCTCACTACAGTCGGGTGGAAGGACACTTTGGCATCAAAAAGATAGTGGTTGTGCTGTAGAAACATTTCTACTAGCCGAAACTTTGACAGGATGTCGACAAGTATATTAGGTCATGCACCGCTTGCACTATTTCCAAACTGAAGACTAAGAAATAGGGCCTATACACCCCTCTACCTACTCCTAATAGGCCATGGGAATCCATCTCAATGGACTACATGTCGGGACTCCCATCCACCAAGAGGGGAAATGACTGTGTTTTTGTGGTTAGTGATCTCTTTTCCAAGATGGTGATTCTAGCCACCTATAAGAAGAACATCACAGGAGATGCCACTGCCGAGCTCTTCTTTGAATTATTATGGGTACATTTTGGGATCCCATAAACCATTATCTTAGACCGTGATAGTCAATTAATCAACACATTCTAGTCGAGCCTCTGGTCACTATTGGATACCAAGCTCACCAAATACACTGCCTTCCACCCCCAGATAGATGGCCAAACTGAGGTCTAAAATCAGATGATCATACATATCCTACGCATGTACATTTCAAAACACCCCCGCACATGGGATGAGAGTCTCCATCAATTAGGACTATTACGTATGGCCCCATCAATTAGGACTATTACCTTTTTATTTTTGATATATCCTTTGATATTGAGGGTTTGAGGAGTTCTAATTCCATCCAATGCATTACATGATATCATGGGAGTCAACTCTTTAGAAGAAATGGTTCTTGTTCTTCTTCCTCTTCACAATTTAAGTAGAATAATTTATTCTCACCACACTTATTTCCCTTACTATACATTTTGTCACAATTAAAGCATAAATCATTTTCTTTTGTTTCCTCCAATTGTTGAGGTGTCAACCTTGTAGGTTTAGGTGTTTTATAAGAAGGAACAAAATTCTCTTGATATATGCTAGGAGTGGTACTTCTAGTAGCCATAGCCATATTTTTACTTTCAACATGTCTCTCCACCTTGAAGGAATTCTCCAATGATTTGGGTTCCCAAAGGAGAACCTCATGTTGAATTTTATCCTTCAAAGTTCATATGAATACATCAATCAGGTGCTCATTTGGAATATCCGTTACCTTTATATTCAATCTTTGGAAGTTCTCAATGTGCTCCGCAACTGAACCCTTTTTCTTGAGATTTATTAATTGGCTAAAGAAGGTATTGCTCCTTGTACCCTCGTAGTGTGCTATCATTTCTTCCATTAAAATTGTCCAAGCAACAAGTGATTTGTGAGAATAAAGCCATCGATACCACACAAATTGATTAGGTTCTAAATATAAAGAAGCAATTTGTACCTTTTGTTTGTGTGGCACATCATGTAGATCAAATAAATGATCCATCTGAAGTATACATATCCATGTGATTGGATCCTTGCACTGGTACCAAATGTTAAGAACCAAATATCAAAATAGCATAAAAAAAACCTCAGAATAAGTACTCAATGCCTTGACAAAGAGAGAATTTCATACAATAAGCCTCTTATAGGGAGAAACCTCCTTATACACCACATAAATTTACCCATACAAGATTATTCCAAATGAAAAAGGTCTCCTTGGTATATATAGGAGACTAGGAGGTACAATTACAACTAATGAACCCAAACCAACATAAATAAAATAACAATACTAATGTAATATGCCTCAATTAAGGGGTAATGTGATACTATTTAGGGCTTAACAAAAGTTTGATATGGAGTTGGAGGTTGAAATATATATATATTTTCACTCAAGATCGGGTGATTCATGTGGAAATCAATGGCCATCCACCTCTTCCACCAATTCAATATTTTTGAGCCCATGGTTTTGATAAACCATAGTATCCACCCATGGTAATTGATGGGAGGAAAGAAATGAAATAAATAATAATAATAAAATGGTAAAAATATGTTTTCATCCTAATTGTTCTCATCCCCAGTACTTTCATTACTAGACCTGCAACATCCCTTTGAGATCAAGAAAGATGCTTCAGACTATGTTGTGGTTGTTGTTTTCATTCAACATGACCACCCCGTGGCATATCATAGTGAGACACTATCAGTTGTTGTCCGTAATTACCCTACTTATGACAAAGAAATGTACTCCATTGTGCAAGAATGCCACTAGTGGAGACATTACATTCTTGGGAAGGAGACAATCATCCACACTGATCACAAGCCACTATAGTTCATGCAGACCCAAGAAAAATTGCAGAATGACCGCCATCAAAAGTGGTCCACATACTTACAGTAGTTCCACCTCAACATCAAGTATAAAACATGAAGTACCAACCAAGTTGCTAATTGCCTCAGCTAACCTCCAGTCATGACACTCACCACGTATCTAGATTCTTGTGGCCATAAGACCTACGTATGGCCCCACCTTTACGAGACAAACCGTGACTTCTCCACCACCTACCAAATGTTGGGAACTAAATCAGTGGTCGCTAATTTCCATCTTCAAGATGGGTTTTTGTGTCATGTGGGACATCTCTTTGTTCCATTAAGTGAGTGCATGAAGATGATTTGGGAAGCTCACTACAGTCGGGTGGTAGGACATTTTGATGTTGAAAATAGAGTGGTTGTGTTGTAGAAACATTTCTACTTGATGGAACTTCGATAAGATGTGGGCAAGTATATCAGGTCTTGCACTTCCTACACTATTGCCAAACCAACCACTAAAAAAAAGGGCCTGTACACCCCTCTACCTACTCCTGACAGGCCATGGGAATCCATATCAATGGACTACATGTCAGGCCTCCCGTCCACTAAGAGGGGAAATGACCGTGTTTTTGTGGTTGTTGATCTCTTTTCCAAGATGGTGATTCTAGCCGCCTGCAAGAAGAACATCACAGGAGAAGCCACTACCAAGATCTTATTTGAATGAGTATGGGTACGTTTTGGAATCCTGCAAACCATTATCTTAGACCCTCATAGCCAGTTCCTCAGCACATTCTGGTCAAGCCTCTAGTCACTGTTAAATACCAATCTCACCAAATACACTACCTTCCACCTCGAGACAGATGGAAAAACTAAGGTCTTCAATTGGATGATCGTACATATCCTATGTATGTACAATTTAAAACACCCCCACACATGGGATGAGAGTCTCCCCTATGTCCAACATAGCTAAAACTGAGCCCTTGATAGGTCAATTGGCCACAACCCCTTTCAGGTGGGGTTGGGATTCCAACCATTGGGCCCCATGGATGTTGCACTACCCCTGGTGACCACCTCAGTCGACTCATCCAATGATCCACCAGAAGCTGACAAATCCACTTGGTTCATTTAGCAGATCCAACACATCTGCCAACAGGTTCAAGATATTTTACAGAAGTCTAATGGCAAGTACAAGCAGTGCCATGATCAACATCGAGTGCCACATAAGTTTCAAGTGGGAGACAAATTTTGGTTGCACTTGTAGAAAGAAATCCTTACAGGGCCCCATCAGAATCTTTTCCCACTCTATTATGGCTCGTACACCATCACCAAGGCTATGGGTGACAATTCTTTTGAGCTCAACATTCCCCCTTTCCTTGGCCTACACCCAGTCTTGAACATGGCTCTCCTTCGGCCATATTTCCCACCATTATTGGACACATAAGAAATAGTAGAGTAGTTGACACCAACATAGCTCAACCCTGACTGCATGAAATAGGAATTCAATGATCAGATTTTGGACACACATATCAAGGGCACTTAACAGAAAATGATCCATCTTTATCGAGTCATCAAAGCATGGAATCTCCTGCACCAAGGCAAGTGGCTCACTCGGGGACAAATTCAATAAACATTTCCTCATCTAATGTGGGAAATCAACGCAATGGAGACCATTTATTCCTAAGGAGGGAGGATTGATCCAGGTGGATATCGGTGGCCACCCACCTTTTCCAACTCGCTCAAAATAGTTTTCTGGCAATTTTGGCAATTTACTATTTTTAGCAAGTTTTAACTTCTGGGGCCATTTTGAGGGCCTAAATGAAGGTTTTTCAGGATCAATATTCTCAATGATAGCCAAAGGCTTTGATGGAACCCCCAAAATTAATCTCTTCAACGATATCTTTCTAATGGGCTATCGTGCGCCTGAAACGGTGAACGTATGCAAACGTTACGACCCCGAGAAGTTGATGTACTAACTTACCCAAACGGGGCCCACATGACTTTTGGCACTTCATCTCCTAGGGTTAAGTTTTTGGATGTATATGGTTTTTGACATTCCTGTTTATTGTAAAAATTCCTTCTGAGCCTCATTGTAATCATCTTCTTGTGAATGAGCGCAACCATCACATCTCTTCTCAGAGATAAGTCGAAACCATTCCAGCAAGCTTGCTTTCTGCTGCATTTTATAGTTTCATCTTATTTCATTATTTAATAGAAAATGGGTTTTACTATATCTCTATTATTTTGTGTTAAGCTTCTTATTAATATGTATTCATTTCGTTCTGCTTTAAAATATGGATCAACTATCTCAATTTTTCCATGAAATTGAGGATGCTAATGTGAGCTATCAACCAATTGAGTACCCAAACAAGAAAATAATTCTTTCAAAACATGTCTAGTGAATATGGGATCTATGTCACTTACAATAATCTTTGGGCTTCCATGTAGCTTTTGAACTCTCTCCATGAATGCGGTGGAAATTGTACTAGCTTTTAAAGGATGAGAGAGTGCACAAAAGTGTGCGTATTTGGTCAGTCTATCAACAATCACCATGATGACACTCTTTTCTTCAGACTTCAGTAACCCTATGATGAAATCCATGGAAACCTCCTCCTAGTACTAACTTGGTATGGCTAATGGTTGTAAAAAACCTGGGGTCTTAATTGTTTCCACCTTATTTTGATGGAAAACCAAAAACTATGCCACAAACATTTGAACATAAATTTTAAGGTCATCACAAAAAAAATCCTTCTTGACCCTATGGTAGGTTTTCAAAAATCCCGAGTTCCCTCCTACCAGATGGGTGTGCAATTCCAAGAGTACCTTTTGTTTGAGTTGGGAGTTCTTACATAAATATAAGTGATCTTTGTACCATCATGAATAAATTTTCCATGTAAATGTACCTGATGCATTGGAATCCTACTACAACCTTTGAATGAGAGTCCACATGTTTTCTCCATTCTTCCATTCATCCCTCACTTATATTATCCAATAGGGTTGGATGATTGAGATAACACAGAGAAAGGCCTCAACATCTTCATCCTTTCTTGAGAGTTCATCTGCCACAACATTTTTCTTCCCTTTTTTGTAGATGATTTCAAAATCATAACCCAACATCGTAGTCACCCATTTTTGTTGTTCTTCTGAAGATAGTCTTTGTTCCAAGAAGTATTTAAGACTATCATGATCTTTTTTGACCACAAAGTGTCTATCTATTAGGTAAGGGCTCCATTTCTTCAATGCATGTAGTATTTCCATCATTTATTTCTGATAAATGGGTTTGTGTAAGTAGTTTCCCTTGAGTGTCGTACTTTCAAAATCAAGGGGCCTTCCTTCTTGCATTATAACAACACCAATGTCATTCCCTGAGGCATCACATTCCAAGATAAAGGTTTTTGTAAAGTCTGGTGTGGTCAAGTCAGGAGCTTTTCACATCATCTATTTAATTTTTTCAAAATCTTGAGTTGCCTTTGGATTCATGAAAATGCATTATTCTTAGTTAATGTCATTAAAGGTGCTGCTATTCTTCTATAGTTCCGAAAAAACTTGCAGTAGTAGCCTGCCAAACCCAAAAATCCTCTAAGATTCTTCAATGCTTTTGGAATTGACCATTCTATCATGGCCTTAATCTTGTTAGGTTCTACCTTGACACCTTCATGAGATACAATATGACCCAAATAATCTACCTCCTTCACCCCAAAGAAACATTTGGATGGTTTGACATATAGTTGTTTCTCCTTTAGTAGTTGTAGCACCTTGTCAAAATTTCGAACATGATCCTCCCAAGACTTGCTATAGATTAGTATATCATCAAAAAATACTAGCACAAATTTTCAAAGGAAGGACTTGAAATTGGAATTCATCAACCCTTGGAATGTGGAAGGTGCATTCGTAAGGCCAAAAGGCATGACCAAAAATTCATAATGGCCTTCATGAGTTCGGAATTTTTTTTTTAAATATCTTCTTCCTTCATTCTAATATGATGACACCTTGAATGAAGATCCAACTTTATGAAGTAGATTGATCCATGTAGTTCATCTAACAATTCATCAATGACGACAATGGGAAACTTACCTTTATTAGTGGTCTTGTTGAGCTCTCTATAATCTGGACACATACACCATGAGCCCTCTTTCTTGAGTGCCATTATGACTGGTGTAGAGTGAGAACTTTGACTAGGTCTAATAATTCCATCCTCTAACATTTCTTCAACCATACACTCAATTTCACTTTTCTGGGCATAAGGGTATCTGTAAGGCCTGATGTTAGGAGGAACACTCTCAGGAATCAGGTGAATAACTTGATCATGATTTCGAATGGTTGGAATACCTATGGGAGTATCTTCAAATACTTTGGAATTCTTATCAATGATCACTTGGAGATCTAGAGGAAGAGATGGCTTAGATGTTTGAACACCTAGTCAACATAGTTGTACAATTACAGCCTGATGGCCCTTTTTCAATAATTTTTTCATGCCATTAGATATTATCACCTTACTAAATTTCCTTGTGATACCCCTTGACTCAATTTCCTTTCCTTCCAATGAAAATTTCATGAAAATATCTTGAAAATTAAAATCCACTATTCCCAATGATTGTAACCATTGGACTCTTAGTACAACATCAAAATCACCCACGGGTATAGCGATCATTGTACTATTCATTACATATTCCCCCATAGTAAGATTGATCTTATGGATTTTTCCTGAGAAATTGATAGTTCCTCCATTTTCAATCATTACTTGAAACTCTGGTGCTCGATATATAAAGAAATTGAGAGCTTTGGATAATTTGTAGTGAATGAATTTATTAGTACTACCAGAATCAATTAGGACTATTACCTTTTATTTTTGATATATCCTTTGATATTGAGGGTTTGAGGAGTTCTAATTCCAGCCAATGCATTACATGATATCATGGGAGTCAACTCTTTAGAAGAAACATCTTCTACGATTTCATATTGAGATGGTTCTTGTTCTTGTTCTTGTTCTTATTGTTCTTCCTATTCACAATCTAAGTAGAATAATTTATTCTCACCACACTTATGTCCCTTACTGTACTTTCTGTCACAATTAAAGAATAAACCTTTTTCTTTTGTTTCCTCCAATTGTTGAGGTGTCAACCTTGTATGTTTAGGTGTTTTATAAGAAGGGACAATATTCTCTCGATATATGTTAGGAGTGGTCTTTCTAGTAGCCATAGACATATTTCTACTTTCAACATGTCTCTCCACCCTAAAGGAATTCTCCAATGATTTGGGTTCCCAAAGAAGAACCTCATGTGGAATTTTATCCTTCAAAGTTCCTATGAATACATCAATCAAGTGCTCATCTGGAATATTTAGTACATTTATATTCAATCTTTGGAAGTTCTCAATGTCCTCTGCAATTGAACCCTTTTTCTTGAGAATTATTAATTGGATAAAGAAGGTATTGCTCCTTGTACGCTCATAGTGTGCTATCATTTCTTTCATTAAAATTGTCCAAGCAACAAGGATTTGTGAGAATAAAGCCATTGAAACAACACAAATTGATTGGGTTCTAAATATAAAGAAGCAATTCGTACCTTTTGTGTGTGTGGCACATCATGTAGATCAAAAACTGATCCATTTGAAGTATCGATATCCATTTTATTGGATCCTTGCTCTAGTACCAAATGTTAAGAACCAAATATCAAAATAGCATAAAAAAACCTCAGAATAAGTACTCAATGCCTTGACAAAGAGAGAATTTCATATAATAAGCCTCTTATAGGGGGAAACCTTCTTATACACCACATAAATTTACCCATACAATATTATTCCAAATGAAAAGGTCTCCTTGGTATATATAGGAGACTAGGAGGTACAATTACAACTAATGAACCCAAGCTGACATAAATAAAATAACAATACTAATGTAATATGCCTGAATTAAGGGATAATGTGCTACTATTTAGGGCTTAACAATAGTTTGATATGAACTTGGGGGTTGAAAAATATATATTTGGACTCAAGATCAGGTGTTTCATGTGGAAATCAATGGCCATCCACCTCTTCCACCAATTCAATATTTTTGAGCCCATAGTTTTGATAAACCATAGTATCCACCCATGGTATTTGATGGGAGGAAACAAATGAAATAATAATAATAATAAAATGGTAAAAATATGTTTGGATGATTAATAATTAAGTTTTTACCATTGTTGGCATTATCCCATGGCTTTTGTAAGCCATGCTATTCACCCATGGTATTGTAAAATGAGATAAAGAAAATAAAAAACATATAGTAATATTAACATAAGTGAAACTATATTACTTTTGAGGGAAAGGGAATCCACAAGTACTATATATATGAGCCCCCAAGTTTTTGAAAGGACATAATATTTTTCCTTCATGATGTAGCCAACAAGGTCATTCTTTGGACCTCTTGTAATTTATTTTTGTAAATAAGGGTATCCAACATCATTTTCTCTTCAGATATAAGCTACCACCATTCTAGCCAATTTGTATTCTACAATGCTATGTTATTTTATTTATTAGTAAAAGTTGGGTTTCATTGTTCTTATGTGTTCTTAGCTATAATTTTTTTTGTATCTTATTTTGTTCTAAATATAATCTGGATCAGTGGTATTGAAGCAATCTTCTCCTTGTCATTTCTCAGTGCATGTCCTTAATGAGGTTAGAGTATAGAGAGTTTGGACTCGAGCTAGTTTCAATTGGAGATGACTACTCTCACCAGCCCAAGTGACCTCCCATGGTATAATAAAAGAGAGATGATGGAGAAATATATCATTTCAATATGTTTCTCGAGGAATCCCTTGCACGATAGAGGAATGTGATGATGGAAAAAATTAGTCAGATCCCTTGATGACTACCTATGGCGGTTGAGGCATCTTTGAAAAGAAGTGATTTTAGAGGTGCGACATTCTTCAAGGAACAAGTTAATTTTAATATCTTCTTATTTGAAGTCGAGATAGATGCATATGCTCTAGAGAAATAGTTGAACCTACTAAAAGGTTATTATTCTACCAAAAAAAATCGATGGTGAAAATATCACCTTTTCTCTACTTAAATCCCTTCCCCATGTCAAATATTGGTGGGAAGGTTACCAAGAGAGGTGTTAGCACTCTGTAATTTTTGTCCAGCTGAATAGGCAAGCGACAAAGGTAACTATTTCAACCAGCTTTAGAGCTGAGGCACTAACCTACTTAACTCAGAGAGGTCTCTCTCATGTCACTTGATATATCTATAGCAATCGGTGGCTAGATTTGGTTTGTGTTGGTTATTTTTAATAAAATAACTGGAGAAATGAAGATGACATTTGGGCTATGGGGTCTAGAATAAATAGAATACATCATCAAACTTGAGAACTATTCAGAGGAAAAGGCTAAATCAGGCAGTAAGTCCGAGTTTATATCTGAAAATTTTGCATGACATCAGAGGAAAAAGAAACATGTAACTACATCAGAGCATTACGGAGATGAATTCTGAATAAGTTAAGAAGAAAGAAACACAGTCTAATTTTCTAAGCCAAGAGCATCAAATAATGAATTTTGGGCCTCTAAATCTCCAATTTAGATAGAAAGAAGTGTAAATGAAATGTATGCTTATAGGAAATACATACTATGAGAGGAAAATAAGACTCATATCACTGTCAGTTAGAATCTTTTCATAAACAATCCAAAATCTGCCTCTGCATTTATATATTCATTCTAGCCCCAAAATTTACAAAAGTTTTTCCTGCACAGAGGGTGGGCTCCTCTTTTATCCATCCTTTTATATATCCTTGAGATAATATATATAGAGTAATTTCTTGTGGAATTCAAAACGTTCAGACTTCTCGTAATTCTAAAATTAGAGATGAGTTACAAGGAGGAATGATTTATAATAGCCGTTATCCTATTTTAAAGGGACCATTAGGAACAGGTTCATCATATCTAGGACCCTTTCTTCGACCGCCATCTGAACAAAACATGCTGAGATGTACTTATTCCAGTCTGGGAATTTATTTTAGCTCAGCAATCTCCTTCTTCAGACTGACTAACCAGGCCGGTTGATTCTCCCCAATGCTTTCAGTCGTTTCGGCCATGTTTTTTGTCTTCTACCGTTTGCTCCGTTTCTTTTTTATAGTTGGCATGTTGATGATTAGGTCCTTCATGATGGGATTTATCCTAAATTCTAATTTTGGGTCTATAGCATTTTTCGTATGGAATTTAGTAGCTAATATACGTACAATTTCCCTTTCCATCTTACCAGTAGATAAACCCGCCATGTTACTTGAATGACCTGTTTGACTGGATATAGATTGATTGGCATCGTCCATGTATTCTAGTATCATGGACACCAAGATGTTCCTTTCATAAGTTGGAGATTCAATCTTACGGATGAGATGATACCCTGATATTTGAGAAGCGGTAGTTATAGATTTCCAATCATGAATCACTGACAGAGTTACTTATAGGTACGTTGGTTTACCACGCTTGGCTAATCTATTTCAAATGATTATATTTTGAGTTCATTATATGGTAACGTTCACCTGACATCATACAGTTGTGAAGTACTGAATGAGTGAAGTGGGGTGATTCCGACTAGCCATCACTCGCCCCACGAGTGGTTGATTTGACATATTGAAACATGTGACATCAGGGCTCTGGAAAAAGTGGTTTCAGGAAAACCACCTTTGTCCCCGATGTCTCTCTAGAGGTGTCGTGCATCCATTTTGAAAACCACAATGGTTTTCCTCGGTCCTCCCTTACAAGATTAAGTCCCGTGCAAGTTCATCGCCCGATGTGACCTCCAGCCGTTGATCTGGGTTGTTTTACAATCGACGGTCTGTTGAGTTATGTTTGTTGTGCCTTCGCTATATTTTTCCATATGATGCCAGATATGGCATGGTCCTCTAAAATATCAATTCTCCAAACTATCACGCTTCCGCGACGACGTAGCTCTTGCTAAATTTCTGAGACTTGGGTCTTGTCTAAAAATTGTTATGGTGATAACATAGGCTCCAAATGGGGATGTTATCCTCCCTGTGAGGTAGCAAAGAAATCGTAGACCAGGTGTCTGATCCATTGGAATGATCCCAAAACAAATATGTTTACCCTACTCCTACCATATCAATAGTGTCTGTTGAAGTTCAAACTCTGCACGTCGCCCTCAACTGGATACTGAACACTGAATATACTGCTAAAATTGACTGTACACAATACTGGAAATATAAACTAAAAAATTCTTTTCTGTCAATCTTATTCGTACATTCCTACCTACCCTAAAATGTTGAAATGAATACTCAATCAAGTGATGCTAAAGTGCCAATGCAACCAATCAAGCAATTGGCTTCCTGATTTTTCTCTGCTCGCATCTTTGTTAAGAAGGTAGATAAATGTAGAAGATTGCAGCTGAACACAAAATTTGAATCCAAAATCTGAGTTTATGAATGAAATAAAATCATCCTTTACTGATGACTGTAATAGGATTACCACTGGATATTGAAAACCATGAAAAATCATTTCTTCTTGGTGAGCAAAAACAAAAATACGAGACTCTTTCATAAGTGTTTGTTGTTCTTGCTCTATTTCTTCTGTTTTGAGAACATTTTAAAATGAAATGGCATCAATGGGTTTGTCTACTTCTCCATGCACCTCAGGAAAAACATTCATACATTCTTCAAATATGACAGTCATATTATGTGCATCAAGGCTATCCTTTTGTTCATCAAACAATTATGATTTGGTTTCATTAAACTTCTGGAAATTTGTTTGAGGGCTGCCATTTTGATTTTCAAATGAATTAATAGAAATAAGTTAATATTCTTGAATATGTGAAAAGTTGACATCATGAACTATTTCATAGTCTAGGGTCCTCATGGATGTATTTTGAAAATCCTCTCTTTTTTCTATGTTGTTTAGAAATTGGACCAGTACGTCATTCTCAGGGGAAGAAAGGAAACCTTGAACTGCCTTGTTTTGCTGGTAATATTGTTGAACATATGCATTAGTTTTGGGAGAAAGGAAAATACCTTTGATACAAATTTATTGATCGGCTTTTTCTTTAATCTGATGATTGAGCATAGATTGGAATTCTGAATTGAAATACCCTTCCAAGTAATGATCGTGCAATGCATGTGAGTGTAGTTGGTGTTCTTCAATGATGACAATTTTTTTTTGTAAAACAATGCTACTGAGAATATAGTCAGAACTCCCTATGTTTTCTGAAATTTCATGATTTTCTCTTAACCATTCAAAGGAAGAATAAAATAAGGGGAGGGAGTTTTTATCTGTAATCCCATTGCTTTCTTCACTTTCAATGTCGTGCTTGGACGTTCTCTGATTTGAAACACTATAGACATTTTGTTTTCATAATTTGAATGAGGGAAAACACAATTACAAGGTTCTATTACCTGATTCAAAACCTTCTTCATTTTTCAAGTATCATCATAGGTACATTTTTCTATCTCTTCGGGTTTTTGGACATGCTCACTTTCTGCTTTGTCTTCGACCAACGACTATATTTCTGAATTTACAAGGTCTTCCTCAAAACAAAGAATAGGGTCATCAAGTGTCTGAGAAGAGTACTCCAATATATTGTGAATTTGTTTCGTTGGTTTGGTGTGACTTTGCATCAGCACAAATTCGTTTGCCTCAACAATAATCTAAGAATTATCTTTCAACAATTTGAATGTAGTAAAGAACAAGGGTAGATAATTCTCTTCAAATGTTCTAATATTTTTCTCCTCGCTATACTGCTGAAAAAGAAAGTCTTCAATATCACGATCGTCCTCACACTTGTCATATAAAGGTAGATCACTAACATATGCAAGGTCATCTAACAAGAACAAACTTGGAACATCAACCTSTTCTTCGACAAACTAATTTGTACACTCATCCTCTTGATTATCTATAAATGAATACATGAAATAATCAGCCCCTTGCTTATGATGGGATGGATCAGAAACTAAWTCAACACCTTCTCTTTCAACAAGTGGGACATAATTTTTTKCARCATCCTTGGTATTTGGAAATTCAAGAGGGCCTATGACATGGTCAAGTATATGCTCAAGGTTCCAATCAACCATTTTCTATTCATATTCTCTTTTATTTTATTTAGCATCTAAATCCTCATTTTGGATCTGTTTACATGCTTGGATGTTGTGCTGAATATCCTGAGCATCATCAAACATTTGTTGTAAGGATTTAGGTCCTCTTTCCATCAGGAGGAAAGACAAGTTTGGATGAAGAGCAGTTGCATAATGGAGCATGGAAGAAGCTACAGTGGGTTGAATTCCTTTGGAAAAATTGTAATAGACACTAGAAAACCTCCTACTGAATATAGAAATAGTTTCATTGCTCTTCTTTTTTAAGGTGTAGAACTCTATAAGTTGTATATCCAAATATTTCTTCCTTCCCCAAAACTTTGAAAAGACATCCTTCAATTCCTCCCATGAGCTAATTGTCATTGGCTGCAAACGTTTGAACCAGTCTTTGGTGTCTCCTTTCAAGGATTGAGAGAAGGACCTCATACAAATATCATCATGGTCAACCTCAAACAAATCTATAAAATGCTCAAACCCTTGGATGTGTTTTTCAGCTAAGATGGTATCAGGTTCCCCATCAAACATAGGCAGGTACTCATAGTGTTTTGGAGGAAAATCATGAAGCATGTGGGGTAGCTTTAAGGGTATGTATCTATGTTGAATCTTGGAGGGTGTTGCATCAAGTGAAAGAGATTAAATATCAACCTTGGTTTCATGAGACTTATCAACTTGGTTTTGGTCATCACATGGCCCAGATGGGAATTTTTTATCAACATCAGTGATACAATGAGGATATGCATGCACAAATTTAAGAGGAGGATATATAATTGCAATATCTTCATGATCATAATTAGAATGCAGAAGGTAAAGAAGAATTTGTTTGGCATGTTCAAGTAAAAAGCAGAGGCAACTTATAACAAACAATAAAATGCCTTGGAAAAAAATCCAATTTTAATTACTTCTTTTCTTCCATAATGTATTTTTATACCTCTGTCAAGGGATCTCATTTTCCAATGGATTATTTAAATTAGATTTGAATCTTGACTAGAGTCGCCAATAATGTTTTGGAAGATGGATTCTACATTGAGAGTGGATTCAACAATGAAAATTCAAATTTATGGATTCTTCTACCAATGGAATCACCTTCAAACTGATTTTTTGATGTGTGGAGTCGCCAGAGCAAGAATACAACCAATATGTGTCTAAGTGTCTGCTTCTCTCTGACCTTAGAACTTAACCATGTCATTCTTCCTAGGGAAAAATTTTCAATTTCATCCCCGACAACGGTGCCAGAATGTTAGTACTCTGTAAATTTTTTCCGGCTGAATAGACAAATGATAGAGGTAACTATTTCAACCAGCTTTAGAGCCAAGGCACTAGCCTACTCAACTCAGAGAGGGCTCTCTCATTTCACTTGATATGTCTATAGAAATCGGTGGCTAGATTTGGTTTGTGTTGGGGGTTTTTAATAAAATAACTGGAGAAATGAAGATGACATTTGGGCTATGGGGTCTAGAATAAATAGAATACATCATAAAACCTGAGAACTATTCAGAGGAAAAGGCTAAGTCAAGCAGCTGTTGGATCATGTTGTCATTGATGCCAATGGTTTGATTGATTGATGTCATTGATTGATGCCAAGTAATTGATTGATGTCAAAGGATTGATTGATTGATGATTAATTTAATATAATATGTCTCCCCCTATCTTATCTGCAAGATGAACAATATGCTACCATATGATGATCCTTGGACCTGTTCATGCATCAAACTTGTGCCATACCATACATAATGAAACAAAAGATATGTCATCAATGAAATAGAGAATCATGAAAAATATATCCACCAAGTACATCATGTACCAAAATGTGCCCACCATGCACAACACCCATGTACATCAACCATGTACATCAACAATGTGCCAAAAGATATCATCCATGAAATGTATCCACCATATGCCAACATG
>JASDQU010738575.1:351407-367052 GCA_032191745.1 Picea mariana | reverse complement strand
TTTTGGATGTCTAGGGTTTTGGCATTCATGAGTAATGTTAAAAAGGCCTTTGGAGCCTCATTGTAATCATTATTCTCAGACAGATGCGCGTAGTAGCCACATCTCTTCTCAAAGATAGCTACCACCATTCGAGCAAGTTGTTTTAGTTCTGCAGTTTTACAATTTCAAGCTATTTTATTTATTCAATAGAAGTTATTGTTCACTGGATATCTGTTGTTGTTCTTCACATATCCGTGTTATCTTATTCAATCTGTTATTCATTTCGTTCCGCTCATAAATCTGGATCAAATCAACAATATTGAGACCATTTCCTCAGTTGCAAAGATGAACTCTCTTCAACTAATTATTTCACTTGCTGCTCACATTGGATGGGAGTTACATTAGATGGATGTCAAAAGTTCTTTTGTACAATGTGATCTCATTTAAGAGATTTATATGGAGCAGCCCCCTGGTTTTGAGAAGGGTGACAATTTTGTGTGCCGACTGAAGAAATCCTTATATGGTTTGAAATAGGTCCCAAGGGCATGGTATGATAAGATTGATTGCTTTTTCCTTAGTCTCAGTTTCAAACATTGTGAATTAGATCATAATATATATGTATTGCAAGTAAATGGTAAAAAATTAATTGTTGCATTGTATGTACTATATGATTGTCATTATTGGAAACAATGTTCATTGATTTTGAGATGACTAGCCTTGGTTTATTGCATTTTTTTTGGGGCATCTAAGTCTTACTAATGGATGATGGTATTTTTATTTCTCAACCTAAATATGTGTTGAATATTCTACAAAAGATAGGAATGGGAGAATGTAAATCTTGTGCCACACCTTCTTTTTCAAAAGTGAAGTTAAACAAGGAGTGTGATTCTCKGATAGTCGATGCTACACTTTATTGATGACTCGTCAATAACCTTATTTATTTAACTCATTATGGACTTGACATTTCCTTCATTGTTAGTGTGATTTCTTATTCTATGTAGGATGTATGAGAATGTCACCTTAAATCCTAAAAAACAAGTGTATGTTATATCAAGGRAACTTACCAACTTGGTATAAATATTGTAGCAACAAAGTGAACTAGTGAGTCGATTACATCGACTTGGATTGGACTAGAGATGGTGACAACAAGTCTACATTTGACTATGTGTTTCACCTTGGCTTTGGACCCATTGTATGGTCTTGTAAAAAGTAGAAGGTGGTCTCTCCTTGGACCATAAAAGCAAAATATTGTGGTGTAGTGCATGCTGACACATAGGCCATATGGGTTTAACATCTTATGGGTGAACTTTGTTTTCTAGTCAAGACATCGATTACGATATAGTGTGATAATCAAAGTACAATACATGCTATAAAAAATCCTATTGCACATAGAAAATTGAAGCATGTGGATCTTCATGCTCGTTATTTGAGAAAGTTAGTACAATAAAATGTTGTGAATCTTGTTTATTGATGGATAGATGATTAGGTTGTTGATATCTTTACGAAGCCTATCTTGGAAGCTAAGTTTGTGAAACTTTGGGCTATGCTTGGGATTTAGAAAGATGCAATTATTATGTGGGGGTACATAAGTAATTTCACCTCCCAAATCTCTAGAATGTTATGCTGATGGGTAGGGGGTAGGTTTGAGACAATAGGTTGTGTAGGTTCATCACGCCTCCGGATCTTCTGAAGGCAGTTAGTTAAAAATCGACGATCGAGTAGGAGAGWCAACTTAGCGATCAATTAAGGGACCAAATTGATGGTTGACTAGGCTTTCGACTAGTTGTGAAGTTGGAACAAAGCAATTGACTARTGTGCAGAACAAGGTAGAAATTAAGGAGTTTGTTATACGCCCTCGCCAATCTATATGGACCTCATCTTCCTCCCTTCAAGRAAGTTGATTACATCTTGGTGCTATATAAGATGGTTCTATAGGTCAATCTAAGAACAAGCTTTGTAGTGTATTATGGATGKAAATCTTTTAGTTTCTTACACTGCTATGTATTTTGAACTATGCTCAATTGTATTTAAGTATTGTAACAATGTCTTTAAATATAATTAACAATATTGTGAGATMAACGATATGTAATATCATTAACGAAGATCCATTATTTCATTGACTAAGATCCATATTTAATGTGTTATGCCAGAAACCGAAACTAATTTTAACAAAATAAGTAGCCTCCTGGATTTGCTATTTAAGTCGAAAACTTAATTATATATGAATAAAGTATTTACTTGCCATTCATACGGTCCAATAACCCATAGTTTTATAAAGCATATTTCTTATTCATAAATAAATATTGTTCGTTCCTCCTCAATCTTCATAAATCCACTAAAGGCTTTCCCAACACTACAGCTCCAAGTTTTATCAACCACGCCACTATGATTACCCAAGAAAGATAGGAAGTTGCCTCGCTAGAACTAAAGCTTCAATCTCTCTAGTCGAGAACTTGTGCAGTGTTACGGGTGATTGATTTACGTTTTTTTCCCTTGAGAAATTTTGTATGTTGTATTTTTGGAGAAGTATAAATCTCGTATTTTGGAAGATAATTTCTTTTTATAATAAYTATAGTGTTAAAGGTGGGTGACTATGAATGATTGTTACCATGAAAACATATCCTTTACATGTTAACACTACCACCAAACTTAATGAAGRATTCCTTATTAAAGCACCAAACTTAATGMAGGATTCCTTATTAAAGCCAAAMTTRATRAAGGGAAGAAAAAAACAATGGGAAGAATTACAAAATAAAGGTTACGAGAAGAATTACACAAGAAAGGTCATATCGTAATGAAGCCTAAATCAAAGGAGAATGAGAGTTTGTGAATGTGGTCTAGAGTGGGTGGTTAAAACATGATGATATTTGCTCCACCAAAGTTTAACTCTCATTGATGATATGTTCACCTCTCGTGAGATGATTTGCCTCCACACGTGTGAATGAGGCGAAGTGTGATCTTTGGATGAATTTGGTAGATTGGATTTCCGCAGTCACAGTCACTTAGCAAAGATCTGCCTTTAGGTGTAATTATTATCGTCAACCAAAAGCATTTCAAACAAAAGAAAAGAAGGAGAGGGACAATCCAATGTGCTCCAAGAACATAATAAGCAACTTATTCGAAGCTCTGGTTCATAAAAACCAAAATCCTTTTAAAAGTATTCAAATAGAGACATATGATCCTTTCGAAAGTATTCAAATAGAAACCAAAGTCTTAAGTAAGACATTGTTTACTTCCCCAGAAGCCAAAAATTGACCCCAAATAAGAAACCCACCACATCCCTTCAGAGAACAATTCTAAGACCATCTTACTAAGAAGCATTACCACTCCAAATACAAATCACTTCAAAAATCATTTAAGTGACAAATGAATCTCCAAATATTGCAACAAATCTAAGTAAAGAACCCTAATCCTTCCTCGTTTTATGTTACCAACTCTTCAACATCCAATGAAAGAGAGAAGTCAAATTCAAATAGCCCAAGCCTAATGCTATAAGATAACTTAGCCAAAATTGGTGCCTCTTATGGGGGACAATCCTTCCCATATTATCTCCATCTAGTTGCACAACTTTCAAGAAAAAAATGCATGTACTTTCTAAATAGCACAACTAAACAAAAGTCTTACCTTTATGCATACTTGATTTTCTTCATCTAACCCTTATGTCCTTCATCAAGTTGGTTATTACTTTACTACCTCCTTCCCCATCAACTTTGAAATTGTACCTATCTCCATTGTAGGGTTTATTGGGGTTTCTACCAATTTGTTCTTGTGTTTTAGTCAAAAGTTGCTTCCCTTTGATGGGCATTCCCTCATTGGATTCTAAATACTAATGCATCGTTTTTCTAATGTGATATGTGTTTCTTTCCTCATCGAATATACTTGCTCTGCTCCATTGCATACATTCTTTTAATGTAACATGAGTGAAGTTCACTCTCATGTGTCCATGCTTGTATAAATTTATCGGATTCTTCCATGGTTGAAACTTCTAGATGCAGGACACCAAGTTCATCGGTCATCTGTCTTGGTACTTTCTGGGTGGAAAAAATGGAGGAATTGGCTTGTAGGACCCATTTTAGTGACAAGTCCTAGTTTGAAGATTTGGGGTCTGGAACCTTCCAGATCCAATTTGAGGCATCAAACGACACTTTTTGGGGTAAAAAATTGTGAGTATGGCTCTGAATCACTTGAAGTTTTTCTACACACATAAAGATTTCCAATGGTTCAAAAATCACCTCAATTAGATCTTGTATGTGGAAGTTATGCCTCCAACAAGTTGACCTACCCTGTTGAACACCATAGTACCAAGTGGATGCCACATCAACCCCATTACTCACACATGTGGGACTAGTCACGTGCAGACTTTCAAGAATATTCTAATGGGTCTAAAACCCTAACATTAATTAAGGGTTGAGGCATGCAAAAACCCTAACCCTAGATGGCCATCAAGCTATGTTAAGTTTGTAGAAACTGGATTCTCCTGATCTAACAATTATATGCCACTGTTAAATACATAATCACTTCTACAAATATTCTTTCGGAATTTAAAAGCACGATCGCCAATTGCAATATCAAGAAGAAAGATCAATCACACATAACACAAATGTTTTACCGGGAAAGCATAAAGCTAAAAACCCCACTATCATATATTATGTATATCATGGATCATGAAACAATCTCATACAAAACTCTAATCCAAGAGCTCTTAGTACAATATACAATCGTCTCACACTGTCATACAAAAATTGACAAATTCATGTGCCAATTTACTGCTTCCAGACAGCCTGCCTCCTCTGCGCAATCCCTGCTAATGAAAATCCCTACAATGAAATGAACCCCTCTTGCCTAGGCTGCGCAATCCTCATGGGCACATCCACTGTGTGTGTGGTTGCATGGGTGCACTCACTAATTTCACAATTGATAGTCAAACTGTCCCTTTCACCTGTTATCTCAATTGGGTCTCCACTGGATCTGACATGCATGTAGTTAACAGTGGTAAATCTTCAGTTGCATGTGAGATCACTGATTGTGAATTAATTAATAATTAATTCATTGATCTCTCACTAGGGTAAGTTCAGTTACAACTAGTACAATTGAGCTTAACTCACTTAACTAAGTTAAACTACTTTACAACTCACATAACTACACATATAACTTTGTTATAACTTCAAATCACTGAGTTACAACTAATTAGACTTGCATGTCTCGCCAGTCAACCTTTGAACTCGAATTTCCTATAGCTAACTGATTTGCCACTTCAGTTAACTATTTCCAAGTGCTCATTGAGAATAGACTAATATTTATTGTCCAACTATTATTAAGGGATAATAATAGTCGACATACATCTATAAATAGAATTCGATCACCATCTATAAATAGAATTTGCTCATCATCTAAAAATAGACTTCCATCTAAAAATAGACTTCCACCTTGGAATTTGCTTCTCCAATGACATGGCATTGGGTGAAAATTTTATGTGGATGCATTTTCTCGACGTCTACTTCTTGTGTAAAAACCCTTATTCTTGTTTTTCTTCAGAGGGATTCCCCCCAAAACTGTTATCAAAGATCACCTACATGCTATTCAAACCTAATGACTAGTGGTGTAATTATCCTTATTGCGACAAGGAATATGAATTTATGGGAATACCCACAAATGCTAGCGATTAAATATTCTACCTAAACACTAGTTCTAGTTATATTATTTATATACCCATGTTGAAAAAGTTGATAAAAAATTCAAATTTATAATCACAAACATCAATATCAAACAAGAAATAACTAGAACATCCCGTTCCAATGAACACGTTACATTTATAGCATAAAAACCTCAAAACCAAGGAAAAAACCCATTCTCAATCATGATAATAGTACTTATCTCAATTTTCCATTCTTTTCATCCCATAACACCTTATCCTCTCACTGACACCAAAATCGTATAAACCATAAGTTAAGATAATCCTTCTCTTTTTTCTTCTACTTTTCTATTTTACTATCTTCTACTCTTATAATCTATATATACACAATATAAATCAGTTGCCATAATCATTATATTACTGGGCAAGAGCTCATCAGACTTGTCTTGTTATTATTACTTGCTAAAGTATGTACTATTGTAATTGGTCACAATTCACTTTGCAATAGTTTTACTAAGTTTCCTTATGTTTTATAAAGTTTTCTATAAATTGTTTATCAAACCATTGGATTTGGAAAATCAACTTCATTTTTTTTATTTCTAAAATTAAATTTTTTTTATTCATTCAAATGACACGATGTGATTGATTATCCCCTAGTGGAGGGTGATATACGTCAAGTATTTGTCAAAGTTGTGAAAATAACTTAAAAAACAATATAAATAAATTTTTATCGTTGGTCTAACGTTCCCACTTCATTAACTGGTGTGATAGGAAACTCATAGTGGATTAACTGGTGTGTCAAGAAACTCAGAGTGTTCATTCATGTTCAACAACATGCATCCATAGGCATGTATACACAACACAAGACATGGATACACAAACACATAATCGAGACGTTGGGACTTGAATCCTGAACCTTGAGATGTTGTGTTCGCTAGGGCAAGTTGTAGCTCCATCAATGACGCTCAGAGGAAGATAGTTGCCTAGTGAAAGCATATTCCTAGATTTAATGCTCAGAGTCATTATACCAAATTGTAAGAGCTCTATCATATATGTAATTACATAGTCATTATACCAAATTGTAAGAGCTCTATTATATATGTAATTAACTCTTTGAAGACAATTATCTTAATTTACTTCTCAAATGTATTAAGTGACTTGTTCAACACCATAACCATTTGATTTCAAAGTACACAAGGCATAACCTACATATGCAATGAGTTGCAAGTTTGTACCTTTTATGTTATTTCCATGGTTTGATGGAGAGTTCTCATGTAACATAACCATAATGGATTTTGCCAATCTTCTCCAATATAGAGAGGTTGCCAAGATAACATGGATTTTTCCAAACCTTCTCTTGTACATAGCAACTACGAGAACACCAATAAGTGAAGGAAATAAACTATATGTAAACAAGTTTGATCCTCTTGTTGATGTTTGTAGCATCGGAAAATCACTTCTATATTGGTTTGTGTCTAACATGTAGAGATCGTCATTAATACCTCTTAGAACTTTGGAAATTCACTTTAACAATTTAATTATTAAAGTGAATGCCATTTAATAATTAATAGAGGTTAATTTAATGAAATGCCGAAGTTTTTGACATTAGTGAATTAAGTTAATTAAATGAATCTTAGCCATTGATCTTAAGTGAGGTGAGATTTAATCTCAACCATTGATCACTTTGGAGATTAGGGTTTTGACTCAACTCAAGATTATCCTCTTGTTGATGTTTGTAGCATCGGAAAATCACTTCTATATTGGTTTGTGTCTAACATGTAGAGATCGTCATTAATACCTCTTAGAACTTTGGAAATTCACTTTAAMAATTTAATTATTAAAGTGAATGCCATTTAATAATTAATAGAGGTTAATTTAATGAAATGCCGAAGTTTTTGACATTAGTGAATTAAGTTAATTAAATGAATCTTAGCCATTGATCTTAAGTGAGGTGAGATTTAATCTCAACCATTGATCACTTTGGAGATTAGGGTTTTGACTCAACTCAAGATTATAAAATCCAACTAAGGTGAGAGGAGGAGACATACAAGCAAGTAGTCAGTGACTCATTTGAGAGTGGAGAAGGACTTTCACTCTGCAAATTTGGCAAGGGAGGAAATACTGCAACTAAGAGGATTTAATAGTACTGGCAAGGTGGAGGATGTAAGTTTTTCTGGACGGTCGTAAATCCTGCAAGAGCACCCAGGGAGGGTCATACATCCCACAGGCATCACCGAAAAACCCGCGGTGGGGCTGTACAGGCCGTGACAGAGGTCGTACAACGTACAATTAGGCCATACAGGTTGTTGTACAACCAACAATGCAACAAACAAGGACAACAATGGGCAAGGGGTTTCTTCCGTAGAATTTTTCCTAGGTTTTGTTGTTGTTTGTATTTTCTATGTGGGCCATTTTCCCTGTAGGGAAGCCCTTGTATGCTTGGATATTATTTAATGAAAAGCGTATTTGAAAGGGAAAAAATTGTTGTGCATGTGTCATTGTGAGATTGGTTTCCATTTTGCTTCCTCTATTTGTTTTAGTTAATTATTCCAACAAGGAATTAACTAGGAAATAATTTATCTAGGGATGGGATTATAAAATTAACACCTCTTGCTTATTTAGAATAAAATAAAATAAAAATTTGAGCTTCTTGTCTACGTGTAAGATTGTTGTCTAAAAAAATTATAGTTGTTAAATTTSTGCATTGTAGATGATGTAGGAAATGCTTTCCACTAGAATCCTAAAATCCTACCCAGCCACGATGAAAAGTGTAAGTTTCAAAAAAGTATGATTGGTGCACCTGAAGAGAAAAAGGAGGCTTGGCTATGGTACTAACTAACAGTTTCCAAATGCTTTCTTCTTGTGCAGGTATCAAATGCTTTCTTCTCGTGTAGGCACCCAACAATATGGATAATTACTAAATGTTTCTTTATTACTGCACATTTTGTTCTCATGTCACTATATACTTTATGAAGTTACACCATATAAACAACATAATACCCAATTGAATATTATGTGTAATTATATATGCATTTATGACTATGTACATACGTGTATATGTACTAGGGCCAATGTAAAATAAAATATTAGGTTGTATATGAACAAGAATGAATTTGAAGGGATGTTATTTCATGTTATCTCTGTGTGGCCACTRTGAGGGAGAGATATATTTACAAGCACATAGAKAGCAATCATACTTTCTTCAACTAGATCCACAACCACCACAACAATTTATCATGTTTCATAAATTTTATTATATAAATTGTCATGGCATGGCTGTTGTGGGAAGCCCCTTTAATGGATGTCGTGACCACCTTCATAAAGTTGACAATAAATACTTGAAAGCTCTTAGTTATGTAAACATTTGATTTTTGCTTTAATCGAATCCCATAATCATGGCTTGGCCTACTTGTAATCAAAGCCTCTTGGAATTCAAGGCCATTGTGATGATCGGCATCGCAAGTGCAATTGATTTGGTTTTGCCTACTAAGTAGGTTGATGTTGGGGCTATTGGATTGTTTTTCTCTACCGAGGAGGTAGATGTCAATATCGATTCAAATAATTTAACTAACATTGACAAAGGATGTGAGGAAACCAAGTTTGATGAGCAAGGATTACCAAATATCTTCATGTGTTTATGGGCACCCAGGAAACTAAAACAAATGCATCGAAGTGTCATAATATTGGTTAGAGAATTATGACACATATGACATTATGATGTGAAACTTATAAAACTTGAAACATATTAGCATAATGTCTTGACAAGTGAGATGGTAGAATTACAATGCGAAATGTGCTTTTTCCTTTTCTTAACATTTCACTGATTTTCTGGAATTTGAAGTAATTGGAGGAGGAAGATTTACTTAACTTCGTTTTATGTGTGTGTGTGTTGGGGGGGGGGGAGATGATTTCTCATTTTATCGCAGATCACATAGATGATTGTTGAGTTAGGGAAGCACCTTGCTCACGCCCTGTTAAAAAAAGGACAACCTTCTCAACTTTTAAAATGTACCTTTACCTTAATCTTCCTCATCCACTTGATAATTAGAAATATTTTATTTCTTATATTGAACAATGCAAAATGTCATAGCATCCATTCACATATTCATTTTAGTGTCTTAAATAAAACATTAATTATACATTGATTGAAAAAATTAAAATGTGACACCATAGTGGATGTCATAAATTAATTTAAATATTCTTTACTTCTCCACACAAAGTATATTTATATTTATCCAGCCTCTATCTCTCTATTGTGTTTTATCAGGTTAGCACATTGAATTCTACCTATTGTTTAGACCTAACCTAATTTCCCAAAAAAAATTGGAAACAAGAATTTTAAAACAACAAAAACTAAGTTCACGAACCCTTACATCTTACATAAGTACCAACCATATTAAAACAACAAAAACTAAGTTCATGAACCCTTACATCTTACACTATAGTAGATGTCATAAATTAATTTAAATAATCTTGACTTCTCCACACAAAGTATATTTATATTTATCCAGCCTCTATCTCTCTATTGTGTTTTATCAGGTTAGCACATTAAATTCTACCTGTTGTTTAAACCTAACCCAATTTCCAAAGAAAATTGGAAACAAAAATTTTAAAACAACAAAAACTAAATTCATGAACCCTTACATCTTACATAATACTAATACTAAGTACCAACCATTACATGGCTTATTTTCCTTATAAATTCAAAAATTTCAATAATACACAAGCGTGGGTTTTATCCGAACGAAAAATGTAATTCAAACTAAAGGTCTTTCCACTCAAAAAAGTTTATTCTTCATGAGTGTAGCAATTGGTAACCATTCAAATAGAGATACTTTCATAGAGTGCAACAAGTGGTAACCATTCAAATAGAGATACTTTCATGGAGTGTAGCAATTGGTAACCATTAAAATAGAGATACTTTCATGGAATATAAGAAAGTTGAATCTCTTCTCTTCATAAGGCGTGGATATATGGACAACCATTAAAATAAAGACACTTTCATGGAATATAAAAAAGTTAAATGTCTTTTTATAAAAAAAAAAACAACTTCTTATTAAAAAAAAACAAACAAATCTTCATGATAAGCATCATATATGTCCCATTCATGTGGAAAGTTAAGACCTTCGAGTCACAAATGTGCAGGCTAACAAATTCTCTCTAGAAAATTCTCTATAGAAAGCAATAGATTTCACAACAATTAGTGCCATTCGTTAATCAAAGGGTCCTATACATCTTTAAGTATCTAAGATTGTTATCATTAATTGAGTACACACTACAACAATAATAAGGGGGAGGTGTGAGGTAATAGAGTCTGTGTTTGGTCCTTTTTATTCTTATTATGTATAAACATGTTGTTAGAAGAGTTATTATGAAAATCAACAATTAAAGATATAAAATTAATGTTTGTTTAATTGAAATTAGTCAATATGAACAATCAAAATCAAAATTCGTTACAAAATCTATATTTTGATAGGTTGATGATAATTAAAGGAAATACTATTGTAGATTAGTTTGAATACAAAAGCTATGGTTTGATAGATGGGTCCATTGTTCATTGTGTCGAAAGGTGCTTTCTAGAGCCCAAATATGAGGGAGATGTGTAATGTCTTCCATACTCAACATGGAGTTGACATGTGGCATTAAAAAAAAATATCAATAACACAAAAGTTTCAATGTCGGCCATAAATAAAATATTTCAATGTCCACCTTAAGTAAAATAATTTTATACCAACTTTATATATATGTATATATATAGATATAAAGTAATTGAAAGTAAAAAAGTTCTTATTCTTCTTATAGTGCTTTCTACATCTGGGTATGAGGTAGATGTGTAATTCCTTCAATGCTTAACATGGAGTTGGTATGTGGTACTAAAAACCACATTTCAATGTCCATAAAGCAATTAAAAGTAAATTTTTTCTTATGGTTAAAACATTTCAATGGTGTGTTGCTCAATATGAGGGAAATGTGTAATTCCTTCCATACTCAACACGTGGTATATATATATATATGTCAATTAGGTTTAGATAAGAAGATTGTTATTCTCTCCACCTAGATTCAATTCCTACAAGTGACATGTTGAGTTTGTAATGAATATATTGTTGTAATTAGGCCATGTGTCAACTCCATGTTGAACATGGAAGTAATTAATCATCTCCCTCATATGAGAAATACACATTTAAAATGTTTTAGTTCGGAAGATTGTTATTCTCTCCACCTAGATTCAATTCCTGCAAGTGACATGTTGAGTTTGTAATGAATATATTGTTGTAATGGCTTCGACCCCTATTGTTGACCAACCTTGTGCCTTGAAGAGGGATCAATCAATCTTAACTCCTAATAAATCATGCACCGAGAGGGATCGAATCCCTAGAAGTAAAAACCTCTTTTAGAGTGCGAAACCCGAGGAAAGGTTCACAGCTCTAGGTATTTGATCCCTATGCATGATCATCTTGGTTAAAACATTTAATGGTACGTAGCATATATATATCCATCTTAACTTTGGATCTATCATGCGTTGAGAGGGATCAAGTCCCTTGAGGTGCAAGTCTTTCCTTGATTTTTTCACTATAAAAGAGGTTTGCAAATCGAGAGACTTGATTCCTTTCGACGCATGATAGATCCAGAGTTAAGATGGATCTACACCGGTGAATAACTATTCCCATTATTTTAATTTTCAATATTTTTTTTACGAAAAATGAACTAACCAAAACATTATAATATATAAAAATTAAAATTGTGATATTCATAAATGGATATGTATATAAGGAATTTCAAAAAGTGAAAAGGGAATAATATGGTAGGTGGATATAAAATTTGATAAATTGTTTCAAAAACTACCTTTACTTGTCACATTCACTCATGTGAGAAACATTAGAAATACCATACAATCCAAATTTGTTTATAACCACCCTAGATCCATCTTAACCCCAGATCTATCAAACATTGAAAGAGATCAAATCTCTCAAGGTGCAAACCTCTTTTACAGTGTGAAACTTGAGGAAAGGAATTCAAAATGATGATAACAATATCATTGTCCTTTCCTAAAGTTTTGCACTCAAAAAGAGATTTTCAACTTGAGAGATTTGATCCCTCTCGATACCTGATAGATCTAGAGTTAAGATGGATCCATGATAGTTTATTTAAATGTATATGTAATACATGTTTATAGAATCTTCAAATAAAATTATATAAATTTCAATTTATATAATATTAATTACTCTTTCAAAAGTATATATTTATATTCTGAATAAATATTGTTCAATGATTCTATTATGAGATATTTCAAACTTATATAATTTTAATTACTTTATTTTAATTTGTGAATACATAATGTACGTAAAGACTCTTCCATTATGATGTCTTCTGAATTTTTGATGAATACCTTTTCTTAGTTTATATTAGTGCAATGTCTTCCAGATCCATGGCTTTGCCACATCTTCACATTCATCAATTGTTGCTTCTTCTTCTCTCACATGCTTTTTGGAACACTGTGAAGGTAGTTTAAATTGTGATAAAGCAATTGGCAAGATGTCTATAAATCAAATCTCCRTCGGAAAGAGGAAGGCCTTGGATGTCAATTGTGGTTTTGAAAACATATGATTTTCACCTAAACTGAAGCCAATCATCATGGCTTGGCCTCATGAGCCTGCTTGTAATGAGATGCTCTTGGAATTCAGGGTCAATACAAGGATCGACATTGAAGGTGAGGCCGATTTGGTTTTGACGATTGAGCAGGTCAATGTAGGCATTCTCAAATTGTTTTCACCGACCGAGAATGTTGATATTGGTGTTGATTCGACGAATTTAATTGAAGATGATGAAGGATGCGAGACATCTTTGATATGCAAACGACCCTTTTCAAGGCCTTTGAATTATGTTGCGCTTACTATTTTATTTCACGCAATTGGCCCTTTCGAAGTCCAAATTATGTTGTGCATGTTGTTTTGTTTCACGTAGTTGGCCCTCCCAAAGACCACGGGCATCCCAACTCTCAATTTGTCTGGCTATTCATGGAATTGCAATATTTTGTTTCACGCAATTGGCCCTCCTAAAGCCCAAATTATGTCGCTCTTGTTGTTTTGTTTCACTCAATTGGCCCTCCCAAAGCCCTTGGGCATCCCAACTCTCAATTTGTCTGGATATGCATATTATTATAACATAACTAATGCATCCAAGTTATACCTGAAAAATATAATAAGTCGTGGTCCTTGATTAGGGCCTTTCGTAGAATAACAATCCTGTAATTTAGATCTTCACTACCAATATCCTGTAATATATACATACATGGATGGATTCGACTTACGTGTAATTGTTCAAAGTGTAATTGAGTGGACTTGTTTTTTATTTTCTAATGTTATGTACGCACTTGGAAACATCTCCCCCACACTGGGCTGTAGAGCGTCTTTTGGTGCAATTAACATTATGCGTTAATTACAAATACTATACATTCCAAATTGAGACAAGAGGGAAGGTGCAAACCTTTTCTCAAGTTTTTTCAATCCAAAAAAGGTTTTCCATCTCCACGCATGATAGATCTCACTACAAGGAAAACACATTGTAGCAGAGGTTTTTAGTTTTACAAGATTTGACAAAGTTAAAAAAAAACCCTCCGCTATTCGAAGCAAAGGTTTTAAAGGATGTTTCATATAACTAAATTTTTTTGGGTGGGTGGAGGTTGTAGCGGAGGTTTTCTTTATTGGTGCTTTGATTTTTAAAACACATCGGTGTGCTTTTAATAGACCTGCCCTGGTGTGTACATAAAACAAAAAGCACCAGTATGCTTGTAATTATTATGCACCGGTTTCACCTTTTTTTGTTACATGCAACGTCGATGCTCTTACAAATTCTATGCACTGGTTCCACATTGTTTGTGTATCAAGCACCAATGTTTTTTGAGTTTAATATGTATGCCCCAATGRTTTTCAGTTAGTCTGTGCCCCAATAYTTGTATAATTCRTGCGTACTAGTGCCTGTATTACCCTATGCATCGAAGGGTAGTGGAATTTCGAATATTTGAGGTGAGATGTCCACGCCATTTTTTTGACTAAGCATATTTGTGTTTATTATACTTAAATAACCAATGCATATATTATATTTAGAGCCATGGTGTGTATTATAAACATGCACACTGTAAAATTTTGAAAAAATTAATATAATTGTACGTTATGTCATTTACAAAACAATGTTTTTTTTCAATATTTTGCAGCGATGATTTAATATAATTAATGGGAATTGGTGTGTACGACTCTTCAAAATGCACCACTTTCTATATTATAGCATGCACCATCTAGTGAGTTCATAAAAATATAATGCACCGATATGTATGTATTTTAATTAATGTTTTTTTTACAAATTTTCAATTAATCATCTCAAAATAAAATATTTTCTATAATAATATTGTTTTATATTTTTGTTATTGCGTTTTGATATAATGATTGCATTAATGTGTTATCCAACGGATTACACCTTTGTTATTTGTAACAATTTAAATCACCCACATATTAATTATTCAACAACGCAACTTTTTACAACATTCCATGATGCAATAAAATACGAAATCCATTTTATTATATATGAATAAGAGACCCATTGTCATACAAAATGGGACAACGTAAACGTATACAATAATCAAATTGAAACTAATATGTAATCGTTACACTTATTCGTAACATTTCCTCATGCAACTGGAGCAATATGTCGAGTACATTAAACAAAATCCCTGACTTTTAGAGACAAATATTCCAAAACATACAACTCGTAGTAACATTCAATTATATTGATTGTCATTCATCACTTAAATTGTTGTCATCGCTCAAGCTGCATGCATACCTAATTTCTTCATCATTTGAAGATGATATTATACTTTAGTTATTTAAGCTAATGCTTTTTTGATTGACTTGTTTTTTATGTTCCGCCTATTCAACTTCCATCTATAAACATAAAAATAAAGTGTAATAAATATAGATCTACATTTTTATATATAGTAGAATATACATTGCGTAAAAAAAAAAAAAAAAAAAAAAAAAAAA
>JASDQU010738575.1:294567-340031 GCA_032191745.1 Picea mariana | reverse complement strand
TAGGTGTTTTAATTTATTTTTTTAATTGTGTTTTGTTAACTTTTTTAAGTTTTTGGATTATAATTTTTTTTTTTAATTTCTCATTAAAGCTTAGTTTATATATATAATTTTTTTTTGTTTTTTTTTCACTTTAATTTTTTATAAGATTTTCTTTGATTCGGTAATTATATAAATTTGATTTTTAATTTTTTTTATTTCTTTTTAAATTTCAATTCTTTTAATTTTCTTAGTTTTTTTTAGTTTTAATTTATAAAAAAAAAAACCAATTATATTCTTTGGCTAAATGTTTAAAAATAGTGTTATTTAACTATAATGATTTTCTATTTATTAAAGTAAAGGTAAAAAATGATATTTTCCATTATATTTAAAAAGTATGGAACCATAAATTAATTAAGGAGAGGATAAATCATATTTTCAAAAATGTAAATGGTAAAAAATATTTTAAGATTGAAAGAAGCATGGAAAAATGACTAAGAACACTATTGATAAAAAAAAAATTAAAAAAATTGAAAATAAATGAAAAAACAAGCATTTAAAAAAAAAGTGGAAACATTATGTATCTCAAAATTTAAAATATAAAAAAACCACCTAAAAATGGAAGGGGGGTGCTATTGGTAGCACCATTTTTAAAAATAGGATAAAAAACTTGACCCCCCCCAAAATGAAAACTTTGTAGAGTTCTCGTTAAGTTGGTAACTATGTTAGCATGTGAAACATCTAGTTTTAACCATTTCATCACATACAATAGACCTCCTACTGAACTTACACGAGACATAACCTTTTTTTCTTTATAGACATGACCTATGCTTGAAGAAAACTTATAATGGAAAGCAAGAGGGATAAAAACTGGTTTTACAATGTTCATACTGAACTCCAACCACAACTTACCATTACCATCTCTGTATACTTCCATGCCCATAATTTTTTTGCTGCTCCTTGATCCCTCATCTGAATTGTCTTGTCCACTTGAGTCATTTTCTTACTGATTTTATCCATGCTTCGGCTTGCATCGAGCATATCATCAACAAATAACATCAAGACTGTGAATGTACTATAAACCGTATAATCATTCCTACCCTTTGAAAAATTTGACTCACTATGAAGGATTCAAACCTCTTGTATATTTGCTTGGGTACTAATAGGCCATACAATGAATTATCTAGCATGCAAACAAATTTACCATTGCGATCTTGAATCAACCCTTTTGGTTGTTCCATACATACTATATCTCTGTCAATGGTGACCTTGTAAGAAGTAGGATCCCACACACATCCCTTTATACTACCATCATAACTTGTAGAGATATAAAACAAGCAGGAATTCAGAAACAATGATTTGAAGTCTGGAAATGATTTACCACTTACCAGTACCTGCAATTCTTTCTTGCTCTTATGACCTTGATGCTTCTTCCATAAAAAAGAAGATACACGTGTCACTTCAGATGCCACTTCAATACTCCCTTCTAGCTTATAAAGGTTATAAACCTTTGTTGCCTTCATCACTACTAAATTACCTTTCGACAATGTGAGTGCTCTATTTTGACCTGTATACTTATATCCACAAGAATCCAACACTCCCAATGAAATCAAATTTGATTTAAATCAGGTACATATTTAACATCCGTTAATTCCCTAACAATACCATCGAACATCTTGATTCTAATACTGCCAACCCCAACAGTTTTACAGGGAATGCCATTTCTCATATACACTACACCCTCATCAACAGATTGGTAAGAAATGAACCAATTTCTATGTGAGCACATGTGGTGGGAGACAACTGAATCTAACTGCCATTCTTCTTGATATTGTAAATTACTAGAAACGAATAAAACTTGATCAATCATACCTGAATTTGTTACAACCAAATTTGCTTCCTTCGTAAAGTTTTCCTCAGATTCTTTTCTCTTCCAACAATCTTTCTTGAGATGTCCTGTTTTGCCACAGTACCTGCATTTTGCTTTACCCTTTCTGTGTCTTGACTTAGATCGAGAAAAACTTTTCTCATTCTGCTCTTTAGTTCAACCTCTCACCAGCATCGCCTTTGAAGTTGAGGTTTCTTGACTAGATTTTCTCCTCATCTTCCCAAACAACAAAGCTCCCACAACAGAGTCATATTCTAAAACATTTGCTGAGCTAAAGCTATTGGAGGTGACTAGATTATCCCAAGACTCAGGCAACAAACACAATAGTGTAATAACCTTATTTTCATCTTCGAATTTAACTTCCATACTAGTCAATTGAACTATAAGGGTATTGAAGGTATTTAAATGGTCAACAACTTTTGTACCTTCTTTCATCCACAAACTGTACAATTGTCTCTTCAAGTAGATTCTTCTCGTCAAGGACTTCGTCATATATAGACTTTCCAACTTGCTCCATAAGCCTGATGTTGTATCTTCTCCTACGATATTAAACAGAACATCATCCGCTAGACATAAACGAATGGTACTAAGAGCTTTCACATCCAGATCTTTCCATTCCTCATTCGTCATGGCTATTGGTTTCTTTGACTTGCCTACTAATGCTTTTTGCAACCCTTGTTGCACCAGTAAATCCCGTATCTTGAGCTTTCAGAGCTCAAAGTTGTTTTTACTACTGAACCTTTCAACTTCAAACTTCAAACTCTGCATCTTAGTCATTAACACAAAATTCTCCTAATACCCAAATCACTATTTATAATAACCAAAAACCCTTTTTAAAAAACACTATGGAGAAATAATGATAAAATGTTAACATAATTTTAATAAAAAAGGTTTAATCCAAAAGACCTTTTAATAATATAAAAAAGGTTTAATACAAATCTTTTAAAAAAACAAAAAATTCACTTGTACTTTAACTCCTCCACCTTATGCGATTCTTTTTAAAAGAAAATATTTCGTTATTAGTTAAAAACACCATGTCATACACTCCTCCGCCTTTTATTATTTAATACCTTAAAACTTTTCAAAAAAAAGACCATACCATAAATTCGTTTCACTCCATAAAGAAACATGCGAATTAATTTAAGAAGATCGTGACATTTAGATTTAAGAGAGTCGCCACACCTCACGCTACCACTAGAGTGTGATGATCTCAAAGGTCTCTGCACCTCTCGGGACACTTGGAGTGTGGCGATCTTAATTAATTTAAGAGGAGTCTTCACACTGTACCACACCGCTGGACTATGATGATTTTAGTATTTTTGTGAGAGCGTAAGTTCGAGTAATAAGATGTTGCATCCTTCGAGAAGAGGGACTTGTGTTGATGTAGAAATTGATGCATTTTACACACACAAATGTTGCTGTTTTTTCGAAATTTGTTGCCCTCTCCTCCAACCAGCTCTGATACCACTTGTTAGAATTGCAAATGCGGAAAACACAATTCACATATGATAATTAACAATCACACACATAAGAAACACAGGGATTTCACGTGGTTCACCCAAACGTTGGGCTACGTCCACCAAACATAGGCATTGATTGTCTTATTATTCAGATCATGGATATTACATCAGACTAGCAAGTTTTCACACTCTCTCTCTCAGTCGTTCTGCCTCTACAAGCTTACATGAATTTATACATCCATTTACAAAAAACTGATTATTAAATGCAATTCCTATCCATATTCTAACTTGGTTTATTTAGTTATAACCAACACATAATAATAAGATCCAAATCCATCATTTGAAAAATTCATTATCACCAAATCCCAACATATATAAACTTATAATTAATACTAAATGAATACATTGAAAAACAAAACACTAACATAAAAAGTATAAAAAAAGTATAATTTGTAAGTAACAAGTGCTTCCAAATTCCAACACACTACCACTTATCAAATTTCCTTTGTGCCTTAAATGAAGTTATAAGATTGAGTGGGAAAATCTTTGTTTCTTAATGAATAAATAAATAGTCACATGGAGACAAGTACACATGAGAGAATGAAACTCAATCTCACTTAAATGATGTGTGTTGTTGAGAAGAAGAAACATTTGGATATTTGGATGCCCACATGCTAATGACATGTCAAGTGGTCAAAGTGGATATCTATGCCTTCGAAATCTGTAAAATGTGTTTTTTTTTTCATTATTTTCTACACGATTATTTAATCAATTATAAATTACCAAAAAGTATCACCCTCCTCCAAAATATGTAAAATGTGTTTTTTGTTTTCATTATTTTATATACGATTATTTAATAAATTATAAGTTACCAAAATTTTTCACCCTCATGCACATGTCGAAGAAATGCAAATGCCATGCTTTTCATTAATAAATATATAAAAAATGAATATAACAAATGCAAATGGCAAGCCTTTCATTAATAAATATATAAAAAATGACTATCAGTGCATGTTATGTATGCCATGAAAAATATAAGAAAAAATTTCTATTAAAAATTATAATATTCTTTTTAATAACATATAAATACAATTATATAATCATATTCTCCCTTCAAAAATAATCTTTATGATGGATTACATTGGTAGTTACCAAAATTTTTCACCCTCATGCACATGTCGAAGAAATGCAAATGCCATGCCTTTCATTAATAAATATATAAAAAATGACTATAACAAATGCAAATGGCAGGGCTTTCATTAATAAATATATAAAAAATGACTATCAGTACATGTTATGTATGCCATGAAAAATAAAAGAAATTTTTTCTATTAAAGATTATAATATTCTTTTTAATAACATATAAATACAATTCTATAATCATATTCTCCCTTCAAAAATAATTTTTATGATGGATTACATTGGTTTGGTTAAAAATGTTGAGTTAAAAAATAATGTGTTATTTCCAAAAGATTTTAAAAAGATCGATGTTTATTTTTTTTTATAATCATATTCTCCCTCCAAAAATAATTTTTATGATAGATTATATTGGTTTGGTTAAAAATGTTGAGTTAAAAAATAATGTGTTATTTCCAAAAGATTTTAAAAAGATTGATGTTTATTTATTTTTAAACTGAAGATGTAGATTTTTTTCATTCTATATAAAGAAAAGAGCTTATGTTAATGCAATAATGATTACACATTTTTTCCAGAAGGTCTTTAGCGCTACATAATTTTATATGGCAAATTTCATACAAAACATGGCTTACAGCATATCGTTCCATGTATTTTCTCTAGTATATTGTCGAATAAACTGTCCTAATAAACATACAATATGATAATACATCCATACAGGTTAACCTTTGGAACTGCTCTTGTCTTATGGCTCCTCTGCAACTTGTTGGTTGACTCCATCTTCTATTTCCATGGGGACTTCTTGTCCAATTTCTGCCTTTGCTTCCCTTCCTTGCATTGATCTCTATGTACCATTGTTGGTCAAACCCAACGAAGGATTTTCCACATGCTAAGTTATGAACATAGCCCTCATTATGCTGCATTCTGCCTCAATAGAGTCCAAACAATTGTCAAAATTGGGAAGGAGACTAGATACATTCCTGAAATGGGAATTTTCTTACCTACTCCAATTCATGATCTTTCATGGTGAGGGCCTGAATAGCACCGCTATTCGCTTGTCCAATCTCCTCATGTCACTGCAGAATGCACTTAATTTCCCTTGCATCTTCGCTCACAATTTCATTCCCCACTGTTGTCCCAAATGCAAAGAGGAAATTCACATCCACCATAGTCAATAGGGCCAAGCACAGGCCACCAAACTTCCCACAGACCTTCACAACACTTGTGGAGAGACACAAAAAGACGAAGGACCCACTCCCCCTTGCAACCATTACAACACTCCTGTACCACCTCGAAGTTCCTACCCTAAGCATAGATAGATCATGAAGATTTCCCCTCCACCAAATATTAGGGGCAGAGCCACCCACACTAACCCAGGTTGCGTGAATCTGACCTCAACTCCTACCACAAGAAATCCCAAATGCACCCCTTGAATCTCCCCCCATAGGTTTATCATCCTCTACGACCATGGTTGCGAGTAAATGTCAACAAGCTCGCATGTGTTTGCCGACTCTCCACACTCTTAAAGAAATACACGATTGTATGTTTCACCATGCCATTTCTCCAGTGGTCACACATCTTTCCATGTTGATATGATCGTTCATAAGTTAATTAAGGGAGGGGGAGAGTGGAATGCTCCCCATTTTTCTTCAATTTCCCTTGTTGCAATGAAGCTGGGAGCTTAGCCCAAGCGTCTGCTTTTCCATTCAAGGTCCTCTGAATGTGATAGAAGGAGATGTGATCAAATTGTTGAGCTAGAGATTTGATTTGGGTCACCACATTTTTTAATTTATGCCCTCCTAACTTTGTGTTGAATTTTATGGCTCAGATGATGAGCATAGAATTTCTGAAAACCATTAGAGTTTTAATCCATTGCATTTTGGCTAAGTGAAGTTGTAAGTTTTAAACCTGTGAATTAAAGCAACGCATACATATTCTTAAGTAAAACATAAATTAATCAATGGCTCATATACATAGTACACAAAGATTTACACTGGAAACCCTTAACTGGGAGAAAACCAACCTTCCTTGGTGTCGCACCTCTCAACTCTTCATTGTATTAATTTCACCATTCACAATACAACATATACAATATTTTAGGTATTCTGCAGCTACCAAAACCCTAATCCCTTAATCCGAGATTAATTTAGAAAACCGCTAAAAATAGAAAAAAATGATAAAATAGAAAAAATGTTGTCCTCAAATCTGATGCACCCCCCACACACATGCATAGAATAATGTTAGGCCCTTTCCGAAGACCCCGAGAATAATGTTCTATTTCATTTCCCCTAGGATTGAAAAGACTCCCACTCACTCCTGTCGCCCTTGTTATAAACATTGATGTTAATCGAAAAAGTATTAGACCATAAATTTGTTATTTATTTATATCCTAATTTTTTAAAGGAAAATATTGTGGGGAAATTTAATGGATCATAAACATTAATGTTAACTACAAAAGCCTTAGATATGAAATTTGCCATCATTTTCTATGCTACAATTTGTTTTCCTTCCCAATGAAACCCTGGTGGAGAAACCTATGGGATGCTTCCCCACATTTATGGATGACGTCAATAGTAAACATGTTGGCTTTAGACTAGTGTGCCTAACTCATAGGGATTTCAACCAAGAATATGCAAACATAAAACTAGCCAAATACCCATCAACATTGATGGAAATCGATTAAGCTAAGCCATTTGTAGTGTTTTGTATCTTAACTATCGTTGGATAATAAAATAATTTGAAAATATTTTAATATCTTAAATAGAAATTCCCATTATTATACCTATGCATGCATTCTAAGATAGAGGAAAGTTGTAGACTTTCAATACTACATTTTAGACTTTTAACAACAATTTTTTTCGTCGTTAAAAGTAGCATTAAGGGTAGTTTGAGACATAGTTGTCCTCAATAGATGACTACCATTAAAAAATCTTGATTTAACAACAGTTCCCAAATCGTCGTCAAAAACTTTGTAGCAATGGTTTAGAGCATCATTGAAAATGACTATTTTTAGCAATGATTTTTATATGATCGCCCTTATAACTACATACAAAGACACCCTTATAACTACATACAAAGACAATAGTAAACAACCTTGGCATGTAGTTATAAGGAGGATGGTTTTCTGTAAACCGCATGGACAACTATAGTTTAAAACCACCCTTGTATGTAGCTATAAGGGTGGTTTCTAAACTACCCTTATAGGTACATAAAAGGCTTGTTTTAAATTATACCTATTGGGGCAGTTTGGAATCATTAATAAAAGATTTTGGATGATACTTTGTTTTGATGATGGTTGTTTAGGACTATCGAAAAGAGTAATAATGATGGATAACAACCATTCTTAAATCAAGGGTGAATAGAACTTTGGTCTTGGTAATTATTGAAAAAACATCACAAACAATTTAGGCTTTAGGCTATAGTGACACCTTCTTTGAATTACCATTAAGATTGATTACAACAACTTCAATGTTTCAATAAATCATAGTGACCATTGATAAAAATAATTTTAATTTTGAAATTAAGTTAAATCCTATTGTCCATCTATCCTTAAACTCACTAACTTGTATACCCCAATTAGTATTCGAAAAAATGTATAACTAACTATCATTATAATATATTCCACAAAAAACAAGTAACTCACATCTCTTAATACAACAAAGATCATAGGGTGTCAAAGAGCCTACTCCTATGTATGAGTGGGTCCTATCTATGCAAAGTAGTGTTGTTAAACCCATCTATAACTAACTACAACTCTCTTAATTAAACATGGAAACTAATCTATAACATACACCAAAATAATGAAATTGAAATGAATTGAGATATGCTTCTTATATTAAAACATAACCATGAATCCAAATCTTAAAAAAGTACTGTAGTTTTAAATAGTGTTTTCTTCTTATATAATCTCTATCCTTTAGTATAGACATACACTGGCCTATTTATATTGATAGAAATAATTAAATTTAAAATAGAAATGGTATTTAATATCTTTAACAATAAATCGACTGGTTAATTATTTGATTATACAACTTTTTTCGAATTCTTATCCCCTTAATGACTTCAAAAAATAGAATTCTAGGAATCATTGGTGTTCAAATCTAGGGATCCTTAAGATTCCCCCATATGCTTCATGTGTTGTCTCATGCTCAAAGGTGTGGAACCACATTCTACAATAATTATTTATCTTTTACGCAAGGTTCCACATCACATTCTCATGGTTTAACATCAACTTGTAGGGTATTGAAACACTTCTCCTTTAACTATGATAGCATCCTTACCTTTTTGTTCACTTTTGTAGTTGGTTGGAGCATTTTGCATCACATTATATAGTTTGCAAAAGGAAGTAGAATTTTTTGCATCTCGTTGTAGAGTTTTGCAACAACCTAAGAGGTTTTGTAGTAGTAAGTTCCTATAGCTAGCATTAGTGATCAAGGGCCAAACAAGCTCAAGCAACATGGCGATTTTCATCTTAGATCGTAAAAAATCCATGAACATAAAGAAAAACAATCAAACTTACCTCATAGCTTTTAGTCTCCTTCTACCAACAAATTGTCATATAATCATGAATATTAAGAACAATGTGTAGCACTCTATATTTGGTTGTATTTTTACGCAACAAACTATAGAGTGTTCTACAATAGATTGTATTGTTTTGTAGTAGGCTATAACATTCCGCAGTTCACTGTAGTATTTTGTAACAAATTGTAGTGTGTTTAGCAACAAGCGGTAGTGTTATACAACTGGTTGTATTGTTTTGTAGTAGGCTATAGAATGCAACAAGACTCCTACAACCAATATTTATACTCAAAAAACAAAGAAGCATAGGCACCATGTCATTTCACATCCCAAATTAACAAAAATCTATGAAAACAAAGAAAAATAGTCAAGCCTACATAATCGCCTTGCAACCTTATTCTGGCAACAACTTATCATGTTAGAACAATTTCTGGATAAACACTATGTATGTGGTTTTTGAAATGCCCAACATTTCGAGTGGAAACTCTACTCATCATCATGTTAGCTTCAAATGTCCCTCATGATGGGTGGAGTGTCCATTCGAAACGTTGGACGTTTCAAAAACATCATACATAGTGTTTATCCAAAAATTTCTCTAACATTATGACTAATTGTGGAAACCTACATACTTAAATAAGTTATCATATAATCATTAAATATTATTGGCAAAGAGGGAAAGGAAAATGATATATTAGGCATCAAAACCTATCCAAATGGAGGCCCATCACTACCTACAACTTCCCAACTTTTCTCCTAACCCCCAATCAATAATAATACCCTAACCACATCTCTCTAGATACAAATACATGAGAATAAAAAATAATTATGTCTTATTCATCAACATCTAACCATGTGCCTTCACAATTATGTTGGGAATAATCAATGTCACCATCAACTATAAATTCATCTTTGCATTTTGTTCTATTAAAGTCTACAATGTTTGATAAATCTTGATACTCTAATTCATATGTATTATTGTTTCTCAATTTTTTTGGAGGGCATGTTAGAACTACATACTAGTCATTCTCAACAACATATTACACATAGAATACTTGTTTGGTTTGCGATGCTAGAATACATAGATCATCTTTCACTTTGTCCTTACTTAAGCATCTTGTCATATTCACAATTATGAATACAATGTGATAATTTTTGTTTTCCATTCTTCTTGTGTACATCAAACCAATTACATTTGAACAAGGGGTACTTTACACAATAGTAGTGAGATATGATTATTTCTTGGATCACTCCAAAATTTGTTGTTGTTTGAAGTATAGAATTTCTGTCTTTCATACTATTTCTTGTCAAAGTTTGTGCATTTATACACATGCCATTATTATATTCTTCACGTAGCTCTTGAAAACTTTCAAGTTCCTAAAGAATAAACACATAAATTTGTAGTTAAATAAAGTTTTTCTAGTGATGTAATAGATGCATAGAATGTGTTGTAGTTTATATATATACTTGGACACATAAAGGTTAATTGGATATAGCTTGGGTGGTAAAGGGGAAGAAATGTTATCCTCCTCACTTGGATAATTCAAACCCTACTTGTGATATGTTTTTCTCTTCATGAGTTAATTGTTTTTAAGGTTGCGAGCCATGAGGAATATCTTACCCTTGCTTACGAGTTGAAGGATGGGATGCTTGCTTACATGTAAAAAATAAAATACTTGCACACATAGTAAAATTGCACATACCTTTCAAAAGGAACTACTACAATACATGGATATAGCATTGCATTGCAATGTAATTTTCTTGTGAAAAAAATGAAGTTTGCATGACGAAGAACATGACGTACACAAGGATGTTTCCATTTGCATTGATTTTGTGTTGTGGCATGCCTTTTTTTCTTTGTTGTTTCTAATGTGCACTTCTTGAGGTGTGATTTTAGCAATGAAAATTATGATGTAGGAATTGGTATGCATAAAAGTTGTCTTATTTGCGTCATTTTTTTAACAACTTTGCATCGGGCTTGCACCAAAAACAAGTTTTTTATGTCATTTTAGAGTCATTATGTGTCATATTAGCATCATTATGATTCCTATTAACATCATTCTAGTGACGTAGTTTAGTCTATTAACATCATATTAGTGTCAAAATATAGAACTTTTGCATCGTATTTGCATCTCCCAAGCATCATATTACTTCATTTTTGCATCGTTTTAGTGTCAATTTTACAATGTAATTATCTATTTAGCATCATAATTGTCTCATATTGAAATCATTTTGATTCTCATTAGTACCACATATTGTATTAGTGTCACAATTAGATCATTTAGTGTCAAAATTGTATTAGTGATGATTTTATTATTATTGATGATTTAATTAATGATTCTTATTATTAACAATTTAATTATTATTAAGTATGCAATTATTTTTATTAATTTGAATATTATTAATTATTTAACTATTGTTATTATTGTTATTATTATTATTATTTTGCAGTTGTTACTTTTATAACATTTAAACATTGATTAGATTGTTGACTAGTATAAGTCTGTTTCACAATGCAAAAGTCATGAGAACAAAATCCATGTATATATAAATGCACCAACCCACTACCATTCAATTAATTTCACGACATTATTAGAGAAAAAAACCATGTATCTATAAACACTATTTTGAAATTTTACTGCACTAATGTTAAATCAATTTCACACCATGGAAGCAAAAAAACATGTATATAGAAACAATGTCTGTTGGATTCAAACTCCAGACTGTATTGATTGCTCCATAAAGAAGTCCTTTAGAGTCATTGCCTTTTATTCAATAAATAATCAATTTGATGCTACTAAAACTCCATTCCAACCATTCTATTGCAGATGGCCAACTAAAGGGCCAAAAAAATATCAAGTCACCCTCGAAAATTTTACTAAAAATGATAATTTTTTGGGAAAATGAAGCCCCGAGATATAAGATCTGAGTGCTCCTGACATAGAGAAAACATAATAATATATTCGAAATTGTGATCTTCTAGTGAAAAGGGTCCATGATATATGTGTGATAAATATCTAAGGCCATGATCCATGTGATGTATGAATCACTAGAAAAAATGTAGTTTGGAGATTGACAATATCACAATCTAAAGTAGAGGCAAAAATATGCAACAAAAAAAAATTAAAATGCACCTACAAAGTTAGGGAGTAGTAGATATAGACATGGCATGGACAATATCTTTCCACCTTGTTGAAAAGGGAACCCACAATGCTAGAGATCCTGCACTTGGTTCTCTAGGGCTACAAACTCTATCCACAATGCTAAAAATGTGTTGAAATACACCATACACACTTGTGATATTCTTGCCAATGAAACATAGGCACTCACAAGAGTAGCGATCACACAAGAGTAGCGATGGCCCTAGATAAGCATAGACTGCACACAAAAAATAATGTCTACAAATGCCAAAAAAAGGTGGTGGAATAAATTAAGTTGTATATGCTCACACACAAACAAGTAGGGTAGTGTTATCCCTAAAGTTTGCACTAGACTGCTATAGGGTAAATCTAGGGAACCTCAGTTATTGCAATGGTTGTTTGGTTTAGATTATGAATCATGTAGTTTGGGTAGGTTGAAATGTAATAGGTCTGGTCATGATCTTTCAATTAAGTTTGAATAATTAGCAAGATTTCATTTAGTCAAGAGCATTCACACTTATTGAACATATAAATAATAGTTTAGATATAGGAGAAGAAAAAAAAGAAACCAAAGAACACAAGTGAACAATATGTTTACTTATTTTAAGAATATTTTCAGATCCAAAATAATATCTTAAACCTGAAACGAGTATTCAAATGCAACTTTCTAGAAAACATATAATTTAACACTGAATCAAGAATAAATTAATGCTTCACAACAATTTCCATTGCATTCAAATAAGACAAGCAAAAATGAGATACAAAGGTTGACAATCTGACCATCAGGATGTTTGATTCCTTAAGTACAAAATTTTGCAGGCATGAAGCTCCTTTACAATTTCACAAACCTAATCCTTCTTTTCCACACCAAAAAATGAACCCCCACCCTTTTTGCATTTCAAATGATAGTTTAAATAGAATAATTTATTCCATAGGTTGTTACAAGATTTTAGGAATTAAGAGTAGATCAATAGATTAAATCTGGAAATATCTGCAAGATATTTGGAATTGATGAAGTAAATCTTTGTTCTAATCTCAACAAAATTATTCGATGCCCGATTTGGAGATAACACAAATCTCTTTGATTCTAGAAGATTCGTGTTTTTGTAGTGCTCAGTGATTGTTGAATTCAAATGCCCTTGAATCTGGTTGACTGTCACATGTATTCAAACCTGGAACTAATCTTTGACTTGCTGATTTTTAGGAGACAAAAATTCTAAAAAAATAAGGTTCAAAGATCCACCTATAGCTCCTAGATGGTTCATTATTTCAGGAAACAACCCACGTGTGACCTAATTTGGCCCATCCCTGAAAAAAATCATGTTTTAGATTTTTGAAATATAGCCTTATTTGCTTATAAATCATGTCCGAGTTTAGCCTCTAAAACAGTGATTTCCAGAACTTTCCGACAACGCTTAGATTTTTTGTAACATATTTCAAATTCAACTAGTGTACCGACTAGAACCTTTTCTTTATCTCTCGAAATACTATAACTAAGAGGTTTAATTTGGGGTTGCACAAAAGGTAATTGAGACTTCATCATGAACAACATAGTAGACGACTAACATAATTGTTGTCAACATCCCAAGAGAAATAATACCAATGGAACCAACTTCTGAATAATTATAAACTCATTGCATTCAATGCTTCTTGTCGCCTCAGAGAAATTACTTCAACGGGTCATGATTTAGTTGAAGAATGCTAATAATTTTTGTCATTGTGATAGAGAAATTAGCCTTAGAAGGATTGATAATGAATACCATGACAATTTTGTGTTTGGTTGATCGTTGTGAGTACTCCTCCTCGACATTTTAGAGCTCTATATCTCTAACCCGGACTAGTAATCTATATTTAAGATCGAGCAAGAACTCTTGAAAAACATTTTTTAACTTACAATATGTTTAGCAAACCTTTTCTTTCATGTACCTTGCATCACGACCTTGACTGTTGAAGATTCAATGAAAGATCATCACTTTTGCATTGCTTTATTTGTTGGAGAGATGACCTTCATCCAATGAAGTGAGTGATACCTCTATGCTTCTGAATTAATTATGCATCCATTAGTATACCTTATATAATATTTCTAATATGATTTAGTGCATTGAGAATTTATATATGCATGAAAAATCACATATTGCCTCTGAATTTAAAAACCCAAGCTTGGAACCTAGCGCTCCTGTGAGCATGTTAGTTGACATTTAAACTCTCCATGTGGCTTATTCATTTAACACTTGGGATTCTATTGGAAATTGGATGAATGAAATCATAATAATTGATGATATCTCTGAGTATGCAAATCAAAGTGGAAACATCTTGTCCTTTTCGCGATTTCAAATTATGTCATACTAACATCAACGACCTTTGATGAGATAAGGATTTGATTTGAAGTTTTGGAATGATTACAGAAAGCGCCAAATATTGCAACACATCTTTAAACATGTGTTGTTGAAATGTACCCATTTTTGCAGTGCATATCTAGTAATGATGTTATTTTTGCACTAAAAAAGCCACACACTTTATGCAACATATAAAATCTAACCTCAAAAATTTATGAAAGCCTGGAGATTAATCAAACCATCCATAACATGATCATATGAATCTTATGTAGTCATTTAAAACATGCCTTATTCAAAACAATAAAAATTAATGCAAATCAAAGAAAAGCAAACCAAAGGTGAACAAAACATAGAAAGGGATAGACCATATAGGTAGGATTAGTTTTGAAAAAGGCTTATGGATTGATAGGTTAGACTTAATAAAGAGGAGCATATAAGTATACAGGTTTAGGTGCTAACATTGGCTCGAATTGGGGATGATGTCCTCCCTATGAGGCATCAAGAATTGCATAATCTGTACCTTCAATTTTTCTTCCCTTTCACCATCCACACTGAATCTTCTTCTAGTAAAACTATTTTGTTCATCCTTGTTGAATTAAACCACACTGGAAATACTATAAAATCATTTGTAAAAATAATGAAATCACACACAATCTGATCAAATCAATCACACTTCATGAAAGTGCCTTCCATTGGGCCATGGATTCTTATTATTTATAATATATTGCAATCCAAATGAAGTTGAAAATCAAATTCGCTGAAAACAAACTGAAAACTGAACCAATCTGAAAATTAAGTGCTCATAAGTGAGCTTATTCTCCACACCTCCTACTCTAATCAACTGAATCCAACTTGATCATGTATACAAAAAATTCCAAAGCAACCAAGTAAGCATTTGATCAACCGATTGAACCATTCCTTGATCTTTCATCAAAAAGAAAAAAAAATTTGAAGAATAATAACCCATAATGAAACTCGAATCCATATTCATGATATGTTGAAAAACTGATTTCACTTACTGATTCCAAGAACTATACAAAATGATCTTTATATTCAGGGGAAATGATTTCCAAAGCATCCATAATGTGATCAATCAGGTCTTCATAGCTGATCTTTATATCTCCTTGATCTATCTCATTAATAAGACAAGGTTCTCCTATTGTGCCTCAAAGAAACAAGAAAATGATATGATATCTTTGTCTACTAATCCTTTCTTATTATTCATTAGAGGTGTATTGTTAGGATCATGAGAAAGAATTACCTATGTGTTGACCTTTCCATATTCAATGTTCACGGGTTCTCTGTTGCAAAAGTCAATACATGTTAATGTAAAAGTCTGCTCTTCTTTTGAACCATAACTATCATAAACCGGATTAGATTTTTCATGAAATTTATCATCGTCTTTGACATTAATATCATTGTATTCATCATAAATTGGTGAGTCAAAAACCCATGTATCTCCAACATTGCTAATTTGAAGAATTTTTTCATTAGTAAATTCATTTTCCTCAAACTCTGAGTCATAGTTGTCATATATTACCTTACTGTTTTCATGAGGCTTCCGGAAATGAATATTTTCTCATAAAGAAGATATTGTGGATTTTTGTAATTCGTCCTCATAAGCTGGTGTATCATTGCATATTTCTGAACATGAATATCTTGAAATCTACCCTTTTGACTCTTGCATATCATTATCAACAACATATTTATCATCAAAACAAACATCTTGAAAATATTCCTTCTCGATAGAAGAATTGGAAAAAGATTCACATGGTTCCTTCTCCATTCCTTCAATAGTAACATTTCTTTCGTCCTCACAATCAAAATAAAAACTTTCTACATGTTGAATGTATGCTTTAAATTCCTCACAACAATTTTCAAAAAGAGATTCAATTGAAAAATACATTTTATAATGCTCATGAAATGCTGCATGAAACTCTTTTAAAGAAGATATACTCAAGGAGGGAAGAGATTGATACCATTTTCGTGCATCACCTTCTAGTGTATACATGAATAGGTTCATCAACACATCCTCATAATGAATATTCATTCGATGCATATGTTCATGAAATTCCAACAAGTGCTCTGTAGGATTATCATCCTCAACTTCTTTAAATTTAGGAAGGAAACCTTTCCATTCATCTACATGAGGCACTGGATTTGGATAACTAGGAACATCAGAAAAATAAAATGGAGCAAACCTTGCAGCTATTATATCATTCATCCGAGAATCAAATGATTTTGAAATTATGAACCAATAGAACTAATGATGGATTCTTCAGTCGTGGAGTCGCCGGGTAAATGATCACAACCACTTCTGTCACCAATCCTTGTTCACCATCAAGAACTAGCTGTATTTGTTGTCGTACACCCAGGGAATGAGGTCTTCATTCCTCCATCCCTAGAAACGATGCCAAAATATGTTATCCGTAAATTTTTCACTAGACTATTATAGGGAAAATCTAGGGCACCTCAATTATTGCAATGGTTGTTTGGTTTATATTATCGATCATGTAGTTTGGGTAAGTTAAAGGTAATAGTTATGGTCACAATATTTCATTTAAGTTTGAATAATTATCAACATTTCATTTAGTCAAGGGCCTTCAAACTGATCGAACATATAAATAACAGTTTGGATATAGGGGAAGAAAAATAAGAAAACAAAGAACACAAGTGAAGAATCCGTTTATTTATGTTAAGAATATTTTTAGATCCAAAATAATATCTTAAACATGAAATGATCATTTAAATGCAACTTTCTAGAAAACAGGTAATTTAACACCGAATCAAGAAGAAATTAATGCTTCACAACAATTTCCATTGCATTCAAATAAGACAAGAAAAAATGAGATACAAAGGTTGACAATCTGACCATTAGGATGTTTGATTCCTTAAGTACAAAATTTTGCAGGCATGAAGCTTCTTTACAATTTCATAGACCTAATCCTTCTTTTCCACACCAAAAACTGAACTCCCACCCTTTTTACATTTCAAATGATAGTTTAAATAGAAGAATTGCTTCCACATGTTGTTACAAGATTTTAGGAATTAAAAGTATATCAATAGATTAAATCTGCAAATATCTGCAAGATATTTGGAATGGATGAAGTAAATCTTTGTTCTAATCTCAACAGAACTATTCAATTCCTGCTTTGGAGATAACACAAATCTCTTTGAATCTAGAAGATTCATGCCCTTGTAGTGCTCAATGACTGTTGAATTTGAATGCCCTTGAATCTGGTTGACTGCCACATGTATTCAAACCTGGGACTAATCTTTGACCTGCTAAATTTTAGGAGACACAAATTATGGAAAAATAAGGTTCAAAGATCCGCCTGTAGCTCCTAGATGGTTCATTATTTCGGGAAACATCCTTCTTGTCACCTAATTTGGCCCATCCCTGAAAAAACCCATGTTTCATATTTTTGAAATCCAATCTTATTTGCTCGAAAATCGTGCTTGAGTTTAGCCTCTAAAACAATGATTTCTAGAACTTTCCAGTAGCGCTTAGCTTTTTTGTAATAGATTTGAAATTTGACTGGTGTATTGACTAGAACCTCTGCTTTAGCTCTTAAACTACTATAATTGAGAGGTTTGATTTGGGGTTGCACAAAAGGTAATTGAGGCTTCAATATGAACAACATAGTAGACCACTAATAGAACCATTGTCAACATCCTAAGAGTAATAATACCAATGGAAACAACTTCTAAATAATTATAAAGCTCATTGCATTAAAAGATTCTTGTCACCCCAGAAAAAATACTTCAACGAATCATGATTTAGTCAAATAATGCTAATAATTTTTGTCATTGTGATAGAGAAATCAACCTTATAAGGCTTGAGAGTGAATACCATGACAATTTTGTGTTTGGTTGATCGTTGTGAGTACTCCTCGACATTTTAGAACTCTGTATCTCTAACCTGGACTAGTAATCTATATTCAATATCGAGAAAGCACTCCTTGAAAAACAATTTGAGCTTACAATATGTTTAGCAAACCTCTACTTTCATGTACCTCGCATCACGACCTTGAACATTGAAGATTCAATGAAATATCATCATTTTTGCATTGCTTTATTTGCTAGAGAGATGACCTTCATCCAATTAAGTAAGCGTTCTCTCTTTGCTTTTGAATTCATTATGCACACATTCGTATACCTTATATAATATTCCTGATATGCTTCAGTGCCTTGATAATTTCTATATGCATGGAAAACCCCATATTGCCTCTGAATATAAAAACCCAAGCTTGGCACCCAATGCTTATGTGAGCATGTTAGTTGGCATTTAAACTCTCCATGTGGATTATTCATTTAACACTTGGCACTCTATTGGTAATTGGATGAATGAAATCATAATAATTGATGAGATATTTGAGATGCCAATTAGAGCGGAAACATCTTGTCCTTTTTGCGATTTCAAATTATGTCATACTAACACCATTTCCCTTTGATGAGACAAGGCTTTGATTTGAATTTTTGGAATGATTATAGAAAGCGTTGAATATTGCAACACATCTTTAAACATGTGCGGTTGAAATGTACCCATTTTTGCATTGCATATCTAGCAATGATGTTATTTTTGTGCTACATAAACCACACTCTTTCTGCAACAGATAAAATCTAACTTCCCCAATTTAAGAAATCCCAGAGATTAATCAAACCATCCATAATATGATCATATGAACACTATTTAGTCATTTAAAGCATGCCTTATTCAAAACAATAAAAAATAATGCAAAGAAAAGAAAATAAAACCAAAGGTGAACAAAACATAGAAAAGTATAGACTAGATATGTAGGATTAGTTTTGAAAAAGGCTTATGGATTGATAGGCTAGACTTAATAAAGAGGATCATATAAGTATATAGGTTTAGGTGCTAACAGGTAGGAAGCACTTACTCTGATACCATGTAAAAATACAGGTCTAACTCTGATCATAAATGAACTTAGACTCCTTAGAACAAAACAACAAATGTATATGTGTTCTTTGTCATTCAAGACAAGGGGATGCTCATTATATATACCAACAGGAAGAGGCCCAACATTAGCAAAGGACATTTTTGACAACTGGGCATATAAGGATGCCTACATGAGCTTATAAGGATGCCTACATGAGCTTACAACTAATACTAGTTGGTTGCATTGGAAAATAACACTAATGTTATACTCATGTTAAAACAATGTAATTTGTAGGTGACAAGTGCTCCCAAATTCTGACACACTACCACTTACCAAACTTCCTCTCTACCTTAAAAAGGGTTATAATATTGGGTGGGGAATAGATAATCACATGGATACAAGTACACACTAGAGCATGAAACTCAATCTCACTTAAACAATGTGTATTGTTGAGAAGAAGAAACATTTGGATGCCCACATGCTAATGACATCTCAAGTGGTCAATGTGGAGATTTGTGCCTTCAAAATCTGTAAAATGTGTATTTTATTTTCATTATTTTCTATACGATTTATTTAAGAAATGATAAGTTACCAAAAATTATCACCCTCGTGTGCATGTCGAAGAAATGCAATGCCATGCCTTTCATTAATACATATGTAAAAAATAACTATCAGTATATGCTATGTATGCCATAAAAAATAAAAGAACAATTTGCTATTAAATATTATAATTTTTTTTTAATAACATATAAATACAATTATGTAATCATATTATCTCTTCACATATAATCTTTATGATGGATTACATTAGTTTGGTTCAAAACGTCGAGTTAAAAAATGAATGTGTTCTTTCTGAATGATTTTATAAACATTGATGTTAATTGCAAAAGTCTTAGATCAAATTTTCTATTTCTTAATATCCTTATTTTTTTTTAAGGAAAACCTCGTGGGGAAATTTAAGGGATCGTAAACATTGATATTAACTACAAAGTCTTAGATATGAAATTTGCTACTATTTTATATCCTACAAAAAATCTTCTTTCCCAATGAAACCTTGGTCAAGAAACCTAAAGGATGCTTCCCCACATTTATGGATGGCATCAATAGTAAACTTGTTGGATTTAGGTTAGTGTGCCTAACCCATAGGGATTTGAACCAAGCACATGTTGACATAGAACTAGACAAATACCCAACAACATAGATGGAAACCTCTTAAGCTAAGCCCTTGTATTGCTTTATATCCTACCTACCATTGGACAACAAAATAATTTGTAAACATTTTAATATCTTAAATAGAAATTCCCATTATTATACCTATGTGTGCATTCTAAGATAGAGGAAAATTGTAGACTTTCAATACTTCATTTTAGACTTTTAACACCAATTGTTTTCCATTGTTAAAAGTAGCATTAAGGGCAGTTTGAGACTTAGTTGTCCTCAATAGATGACCACCATTAAAACTACCATAATTAACATCTTGATTTAATAAATGTTCCCAAATCATTGTAAAAAACCTTGTAACAATGGTTTAGAGCATTGTTGAAAAGGCCCCTTTTTAGCAATGGTTTTTATACAACCGTCCTTATAGCTACATACAAAGGCAATTGTAAACCACCTTGGCATGTAGTTATAAGTGTGGTTTACTCTAATTCGTCTGGACAACTATAGTTTAAAACCACCCTTGTATGTAGCTATAAGGGTGGTTTCTAAGCTACCCTTATAGGTACATAAAAGGGTTGTTTTAAATTGTACCTATCAGGGCGATTTATAATCATTGTTAAAATATTTAGGATGATACTTAATTTTGATTATGGTTGTTTAGAAATGTTGAAAAAATTAATAATAATAGCTAATGACCATTTTTAAATCAAGGGTGAATAGAAATTTGGTAGTGATAGTTATTGAAAAACCGTTACAAACAATTTAGACTTTAGTGATACCTTCTTTGAACTACCATTAAAATTGATTACAACAACTTCAATATTTCAATAATTAAATTCATATTTATATGTGATAATCAGATAATGGCCATCAAGAAAATTAGTTTTGGTTTTAAAACTAAGTTAAATCCTATTGTCCATCTAAACTTAAACTCACTAACTTTAATACCCCAACTAGTATTCGAGTAAAATATATAACTAACTATCACTACAATAAATTCTACAATAAACAAATAACTCACATCTCTTAACACAACAAAGATCAGAGGGTGTCAAAGAGCCTACTTCTTTGCTTGAGTGGGTCCTATCTATTTGAGGGAGTGTTTTTGAATGCATCTATCACTAGCTACAACTCTTAATTAAACATGGAAACAAATCTAGAACATACACCAAACTAATGAAATTGAAATGAATTTAGATATCCTTCTTGTCACATACCCACAATGTGCCTACTCGATTCTTGTGATCATGCACCTCTTGAGGGTCTGTGGAACCATGATGTTTCTCATTTGTTTGCTTGAAAACACCAAGTATACTTCATCCGAACTATGCCTTTTCACCTAGAGCATACCCATACTCCATTCTAGGCTATTGACGAGTCACACTCCTACTCTAGTGTAACTCTTGTCTACTAAGAAAATTTGTTAACTATCTTAACACTTAGTCATTTACGTATACATCCATCAAACGAAGAGAACACTTGTGAAAAAAACAAGAGACACATAGATATAGTGTGATCAACACAAACCATTCCTAACACTTGGCTAAGTCTTATTATTACAAAACTATTACAATATGAGAACTAATGACTCGATTTACAACTTGGGCAGAGTCACAAAACTCACCTCACCTCACCAAGACACTCATACATAGAATCGTCACACCAAGACTCGTTCGTCGTAACATCTTTCAAAACTTCTAAGGATCACCCAAAAAGTGCATCCACCACCGACTCACCATCTCTTTTCCGTTGCAAGACTTCAAACATACATGTGGTAAAGTCTCATAGCATGCCTCATTCAAACTTGGAACAAGACTTCCCCCAAACTCATCCCAAAAGAATGTTGCCCAAACTCTTTCCACAGAATCACCTCAAGGAAGCACAAGTTCTCCCATGTGGAGCGACTTGGCTCCTTGAGTGATCTCACACCTCTTCATCTAAGTCTACCTCATAATCACAAATCTGATCTTGCTCTTTTTTTTGTGCAAATCTGCCTTCCTTGGTTGTGCACCCTTGTTTTCTTATATGGACTCCAAAGGTCACCATCGTGAACTATCATGTCCTTTAGGGGTGTCACACCCCTTTGCAGACCCGATCTCCCAAACGAACCCATGTTTTCATCAACCATCGTGTCCCTTAGGATCGATGTACCCCAACCTCTTTGGTGAGCCCCTTCTCTTGGTCTCTTCATACTTGGAGAGGCCCCTTGGCGCATTTGCATGCCTAAAGCACCCACTTTCCCAACTAGTGCAACACTTGGGTGTTGGAGTAACACCAAGTTCCCTTTCCTTGAGGATTTAGGTGAAGGAGTTTGCGCCCTTCTAGCCAAAGACCTTAGATCCTCCCTCACCTCAATTCGTTGTCGTCCCCGACAATATATACAAAATCTATGATTTCAAAGTCTCTACCCAAACTCGTGCCTTCATCGTAACTAAGTTTGTTGGGAACCCCAAGTTTCGTGCCAAACAAAAATGCCAAGTTTCCCTGCAAAGTGGAAAGAAAAGTTTCCAACTCGCACTGCAATCATCTGCAACCTATGAAACCATCCACACAGTCTTGTATCCAAATTTTTGTGAGACCAATTTGTCTGCTCTAATGGAAGGACGTCTCCTCCCCAACTCTGACTGCAATGGCTAAGTTTCCATTGTCTCATTGTGATGCTCCCACTCTATTCTCTTGTTGTTTCCGCCTCAACCGCTGCTGCAACATCATAAAAAATGTCTAATTGTTGAATTTCTATGAACTTGTTGTTTCACCCATACTTCAACCAACTCTTCCATGTCTTCGCACACTATTATAGCCTCAAGTCTTGCACTGGTTGGGTAGCTAGTCCAACCGTCACTTCCAGTTCTTGAAATGTACATCTCCATGCCTGAACTTAGTCTTTTATGTTACATCTCCGTCAATTCTTCCAACTCCAAAGACTAAGGAAAGAGTCCACCCTTGCTTCACTATTGTTAATTTCATTTGATCTTTGTCAAGAAGATCCTACACAAAGTCTATTTGTTGCACTTTTGTAACATCCCCAACCACCCAATATGGGCCACGTCACATAATATCAACTTCTGTCACTCTGAAACCAATCTGTAACATCCTCATTACCAAACGGTTATGAAACCAAAATGTAACACCATCCATATTACTACTGAACAATTCTATTCCAAAATACACTACGCAATTTCTACTCTTTAACATAGGTCTGTGCAGGAATACATGAGGTAACACACTCAACCCCAAGGTGAGTCATGCCACACTAAGTTTCTTCTTTTTACACAACTTAAAAATAATGAAAGAAACTCAATACAACTACGCACAAGCATACTGAACACACCACACTATTGTGTGCACAACCATTCTAGTGTCACAGACCAATTCTGATTTTTCGTGTGCACGAGGTCTATTTACTTTCATGCACAAATGAATTCTAGACTCTTGTGCACTCAGGCTACTTTTCTGCGCACACGACCATTCAATCTTTTCCTCGGAGACTCATGACCAATATCATAAGGTTAACTTAACATGCAAGACTATCAACATTTGTAATACTCATGCACAAATATAATAATGAATATAAACACCACACTTACATGTGCAAGAAAAATTAAACAGAATAAGAACAATTACTTATATGCAACAACATACAATAATTAAACCCATATTAAACATAAATAATTAAGCACACAACAAATAAGGAAAGCACATAAAGACACTTATCTTTTATGAAAAGTCACCAAATGCACGCAAAAATAAGATGTTCCTCCCAGCCATAGACTATGTTTCTCATATACTTTCACAAACAGGTCACCCCCGAGTTGGGGCTTAACTCCAACAGGGAAAAAACGGTTCCCAATGCCATCTAAGGTCTGATACTCAACATAATTGCTCAGTCCAAGGTGCCACTGTTGCAACTAGTCTACAATATCTCATTCCCCACGCACTTGTCCCACCCAGGGAAGTGTTCCCCTTCTCTTCTCAATAGTCCCTCGACTGCCCCAATTCCCTTCCAAGGTTCCAACAACAAACCGGAAATGAAGTCTCTGAGCCATGAAACTAATTCCCAACATACCAGGGAACAATTCCCAGCAAAGATCTCACCTGGAGAGAATGCTCATGGGCCTAACAACCCATCTATTCGAAAACAAATATCTCATCTAGAGAGATTTCTCACGATCCTTACAACCCACCTCTTCGACAACAAAACTCTGGTTATAGTACACACAAAACCCCTTACAAGCTTCTCTCTACAAATAAGGTAATAGTCAGATTTTCCCAGATAGTCTGACCCCTTCTGCCCAGGAGAAAATGAAAAGACCTCCCAAGAATAAATTCTCCCCCGAAATACAGTAAGGCGAGAAATATATATTGCATTCCTTCAAATTGACACTTGTCACCTTCATAAGTAGATTTAGCCACTTGGTGACTTGTTCCCTACTCTCGGGAACTTAGGATAAATAATTATTCATAACTTACACTTTTCTAGAAATATTAATAAAATATTCCCTAGGACTTAAGTCCCCCCTCATTCCCCTTTTTCGGTGGAGTTGTTCCCCCATCTCTTTTTGTCTGATATGTCTGCACACAATGATGTGATATTATTAATGTGTGATTTCATTTACATGGATAGGTGCACTGGCCTATTTGCATCCTGACTCACCAGCCTCATAACCATATAGGCCCTTCGACCTCAATACATATACATCCACACACAAACACACACAAACCAACTCGATGCACACTTCCAGGTAAACCTTGCGCACTTACCCAGGTGCGCACAACACTATGGAATGTGCGTACCCTTCCCTTGATGCACAATCTAGTGCACTTACTTAGGTATGCACAACACTATTAAATGTGCACACCCTTTCTTTGATAACAATTCTTCACGCACTACTCAGGTGTGCGCAGAACCAAAACTTGGTGTCAATGGCTCACCAGCCTATATGTACATTTACATTTACAATTGGTACCAACGAATCACCATCCTATATGTACAATTACAAAGGGTTCAGATTAGGGGCATTGCAACTTTGAACCTAGTGGTGTGTCCATACTTTGAATTCCTTCCGCAATTCAGTCCATCCACACAACAATCTCATACCAAGGTAAAGTCACCTCTCACCTTGCTACACTATGAAGTCACCCCAAAACAAATTCATCTGGGGAAACTTGACTCCACTACCCACCTCATGGCACAATTAATCAATCTTCTACAACCATACACATTCTATATCGCATCCAAGTCTGTGAAGAGTCAAGGGAAACCGTCATTCATCTACACATCCAACCAACTCCTCCCTTGTGACTCAAACTTTGATCAAGTCTACAATTCTATCTTACTTGGCCGAAATCACCCCATCTTCATCTGTGTCTTCGGATACGTAACATCCCATCTACACCAAGAACTGCACATCCATAATACCTTTGCTTCACTACTTCATGACTTGTCCATGCTATTATTTCTACCTCTCTATGCCTTGGCGTGGTTAGGATTCACCCTCAACCATGCTTCCCAAAGAAAGATAAACACCCATGTCCAAGTAATTTCTCCATGTTGTAATGTACCTATCTATAGAATCCTCCAAACCAAGGAAAATCCTCAACTCACCTCCTTTCGTCAATTCACCTCCCCACAACTCAACTTCTGCAATGAGTGTTGCCAACACACCTACACTCCTCAAATGTCCTAAAAAACTATCCAAAGTGATCCAAATAGAATGAGTCACCTTAAATAAATTCATGCCTTAGGCACATTATAACCAATAATTCTTCCAAACTCAACCAACGAGCCCGTCAAATCTCTAAGTCAACACATAATCTTTCGCAAGTCACCAAGGTGCACTCTGCCTCATCCAATGTCCCATACCAAAGGTGAGCGAACACCACTAAATTCATTGGGTCTGCGTTCTTCCCATTAAGGTTGATTGTTAACAATTCTTGGTTGACTTATCTACTGAATCCATCCCTCTCCTAGAACATAACTTTCTTTCACCTCCTAGAAGTGTCCAAACTTTGACACCGTTGTCGTGATTGTCAAGTCATTTCATGACCCAAAAAATCTAGCTAAGGCACCAACTCACTAAGTCACCTCATCCATTTTCTCAACTTGACATGCCCATACCTCACTGCCTATATCACCGCAATGACCTGTCCAATGAACCTCATTCAAGATTTAGGCAACTTCCTCAAGCCACCTCCACAACTACATATGAATCTTCCTAAGTCCACCACTGGGCTTGTCCAAATAAGTTGCCTTAATCTATTTGCACATTCTCCCAATCAAGGCATCCCTACTTCTACATGCCTTCTTCAAATCTGCACCACTTGAGTCACCTCAAGTCTATCAATTTTCACCATGGAAACAAAATACACTTGAACCACCAAGCCATCAGACTTCCCTTCAAAGAACTAACCGAAACACTTAGGAAATGAAAGAACTCAAAACCAACCATACCTTTCTAATGACATCCTTGGCTACAGACATGGTTCAAGTATGTTGTCTTGGACCTTCACTTTCCCAAGCAACCGACTCTCCGCATGAACTCCCTTCAATCACCATCCACAACTACACAAACTTGCAAGACCTTTGATGAAATATAAGGTTGAGTCAATTCATTCCCTTCATAAATCCATCTGTCTCAAACTTCGCATGCAACCGACCAAACTCTTCTTCAATGTCTTGCTGTCTCCGCACCTTGACTGCTTCTTCTTCAAGGCACCATGCACCCACTGCCCAGCTGTTAATTCATACTGTTGTAATTAACTATTGTAACTCTATGAAGAGATACCTCATCTGAAGGTTGCAATCAACCCACTCATCCAACAACCCAACTCAACTCAATTATTTTTCTTGGCAATGTGCGACACAAAGATGTCATGATAGGAATGTGCCCAACCAACTACCTATTGCGGATTTCCTATGGGTCACCTCAAGTTGTTCACCCAAGTGCTTCAAGTTGTTGCAACCTATAACTTCTCTCCTTTGCAATCACTTCTGCGATCACCTTCAATACTCACTTTTGGGTTCACTTCTACAGTTAGATCTGTGACAATTCGTGTGAACAATCTTGTGTTCATTTTCCTTGCTCAATTGCTCTCTTCACCCAAGTGATTCAACTTGTTTAAACCTAGAACTTCTCCCCTTTGTGATCACTTCTGTGATCACCCTCAATGCTCGCTTTTGGGATCACTTATGCGGTTAGATCTATGACAAGTTGTGTGAAAAATATTGTGTTCATTTGTATTTCCCAATTGCTCTGTTCACCCAACAAACTCTTCGCATGGTCTCTTCAAGGTGTGAAGAACATGTCTGGCACCTACTTCCATCATGAATCAAACCAAATGAATCTTTTCCAAGACTAACTCTGTTCTAGGCTACCATCTTGATGCACACTTCCAAGTAAACCATGCGCACTTACCCAGGTGCGCACAACACTATGGAATGTGCACACCCTTCCCTTGATGCGCAGTCCTGCAGACTTACTTAGGTATGCACAACACTATTAAATGTGTGCACACTTTCTTTGATAAAAATTCTTCTCTCACTACTCAGGTGTGCGCAGAACCCAAACTTGGTGCCAACGACTCACCAGCCTATATGCACATTTACATTTACAATTGGTACCAATGACTCACCGACCTATATGTACAATTACAAAGGATTCGGATTAGAGACATTACAACTTTGAACCTAGTGGTGTGTCCATACTTTGACTTCCTTCCACAATTTAGTCCATCCACACAACAATATCATACCAAGTTAAAGTTTCCCCTCACCTTGCTACACTACGAAGTCACCCCAAAACAAAGTCATCTGGGGAAACTTGACTCCACTTCCCATCTCATGGCACAATTAGTCAATCTGCTACAACCATACATAGTCTGTATTGCATCCAAGTTTGCGAAGAGTCAAGGGAAACCACAATTCATATGCACATCCAACCAACTCTTCCCTTGTGACTCAAACTTTGATCAATTCCACAATTTTGGCTTACTTGGACGAATTCATCCCATCTTCATCTGCGTCATCGGATATGAAACGTCCCATATACACCAAGAACTGCACGTCCATACTACCTTTGCCTCACTACTTCATGACTTTTCCATCCTGATGTGTCTACCTCTCTATGCCTTGGATTGGTTAGGATTCACCCTCAACAATGTTTCCCAAAGAAAGAGAAACACCCATGTCTAAGTAATTTCTTCATGTTCCAATCTACCTATCTGCACAATCCTCCAAACCAAGGAAAATCCTCAACTCACCTCCTTTCGTCAAGTCACCTCCATGCAACTCAACTTCTACAATGAGTGTCATCAACATGCCTACACTCCTCAAACATACCAAAAAACTTTCCAAAGTGATCCAAATAGATTGAGTCACCTCAAAGATCTTCCATTCCTTAGGCACGTTCGAACCAACACTTCTGCCAATCTCAACCAATGACCCTTTTGGATCTCTAAGTCATCGCAGAATCATTCTCAAGTAACCAAGGTTCACTTTGCCTCATCCAATGTTCTATACCAAAGGTGAGCAAAAACCACTAAATTCACTGGGTCTGTGTTTATCCCATTCAGGTTGACTACTAACAATTCTTGGTCGACTTCTTTGCTAAATCCATCCCTCTCCTAGAACAAAAATTTCTAATCCGGGAATTTATGTGAGATCTTTCTCTACAAAAATCCTGCAATGAAGACCTTTTACTGATGCTTAATCACAGGTGAACACGAGGAAATAATCATTAAGCATTGCATATGAATGAGATAAAATTGTCATAATTATGTGCATATGTGTAATTAAATCTCTACTTAATGAAGCGAGAATGCAAAAAAAACTCACACATATAATTTGGCACCCATGTGTTAACGAAGTTCACCAGAATCTGCTGGCGAAATCTCCGGATCTACTTGGAATATGAATCGTTGTATTATCCTTCCTTTAGCCAGGGCTAGAACCTTTTCACAAAATGTGGTACATGCTCCTTATATGGATGAAACCCAGAGAAACCTTCTCTTACACAAAGAACTTAAGGATCTCACATAAGTGACATTTCTTTAGACACCAGAAGGACTACATTACTCTCAATGAAAATCTCTCTCAAAGGGGCCTAAAGGGGCCTCCCCCATAATGCTTACATAAGGAATTTATATAGTTTCCCTCTCTCCATAATTCAAGGAGACATGATCCACAATTTTAGGATCTAATAACAACTCAAGGACAAAAGTGAGAAAGCATCTCAACCAACCTTAACCTCCCCTTGAGACTAGGAAACGACTTGGGATATAATTAGGAAGGATCCCAAATCAACTCATGAGACTCTTAACCTCCCCTTAAAATTAGGAAACTAATTTGTGAGGTAAGTTTCTCAAATAAAATTGATTTCCCCTTAAAACTCATAAACTAATTTGTGAGGTGGATTCTCACACTTAATTTTAATTTCCTTTCTACAAATTAAATGACAAATACATGAGCACATTATGCTAAAAAATATTAATCATTTTTACAATATGAAGCATTAAACATTCCTTTTAAACCTTTTCACCTATCATGAATTATCATTTTAATGATCTTCTCCATGGTGTGCAAAGTAATGAATCCTTGTGTGGAAATCCTCCTGGATCATACCTCCCCACAAAAATCACTTTTGATCCTCCAAAACTATAGAGAGAAACTATGACTTGAATCTCCGCAACCAACTTCTAGGAAGAGTCTTACACTCCATGATGCACTTCCCCACTGCTCGATCTTCATAACAAATGTCTTTGACAAGACACACCCTTCTTCTCCTTAACTTTTGTACTTCAGAATGAGGATGTCGATGCCAATACTTGCATCAATGGAAATATGTAGTTGATTCCTTGACCTGCATAACAAATGTATCTGAAATTCCACACCCTTCTTCTCCTTCACCTTTGTGCTTCAGAATGAGGATGTCGATGCCAACACTTGCATCAATGCAAATTTTTAGCCGACAATACATGGATTACAACTTTTGCAATATTTTCAAAGCACTACCATACCTTCCAAGAATTTATAAAACACTCATGGAAAAGTTTACAATGATTGTCAAGACATGCCTTAAGAAAAATAATGCCTCTCACTTAATAATGGCTATAAGACCCATTACAATGTTGTCATAACATGCCTAGGAAAAACAATGCCTCTCACTCAACAATGGCTACAAGACCCATTACAATGTTTCCAAAATAGGCCTAGGAAAAATAATGCCTCTCACTCAAAAGTGGCTATAATACCCATTACAATGTTGTCAAAACGGGCCTAGGTAAAACAATGCCTCTCACTCAACATTGGCTACAAGACCCATTACAATGTTGCCAAAACAGGCCTAGGCAAAACAATGCCTCTCACTCAACAGTGGCTACAAGACCCATTACAATTTTCAACAAGGCTTTAGGCATAAAACAAAATTCCTCCAACTCACCTCATTACTTTCAAGAGTGGCTGATTACAACCATTTACATTAAATTCAAGGAAACATTAACATTAAGGCAAATACCCCCAAATGTGCACTAGTGGTAAACTCTATGGTTTTTAAACCCCCCATTACAAACATGTGCAACATAATAAATAAGGAAAATTCCATCATCATCACAATCGTCTCACAATTATGAGACTTTTGGTTGTAAACATGACTATTTTATGTCGAAGTGTCAAAATGGTCTCTTACTACACCATCTCGTTTTGCGTACAAGGCTCAAACAATAAATCCCTTGCAATAATTCAGATCTTGATGCTTTGCTACAACACTCAAAGATCACTGGAATCTACAACATACATTCATCCTCTTGCAATTTCCAAAAAGAGGAAAAATCATAAATGCAAAAAAATTACATTGGGTTTCATGCGAAGGCGCTCAACTGGATTCTCAAATCTCAACATACATAGCACCAACAAGTCCTTCTCGTCATTCTACAAATTTTGACTATAAACTCGACCCTGTTATGAAAGGTGCAACTGTGCCTTGTAAAGTGTGCCAAACAGTCATGGGCTTGGCCATAGACCTTGAATTCCACTGCTCAGATCACAAAAATGTCTATACTTTCTTCAAATTTTATCACTGTGACTTCTAAACCCCTCCTGGGCTCCCTGCCTTGAAATTTGTGCCACACATGGTCATACCGCCTGCAATCTTGAAAAATTCCCTAGTATGGCCCCACACGTGTATTCCTCCCCGATGGATGGAATTTAATGGGTTTAAATATATTTGGTGGGTGGAGTTACCAAGCACCACCCCCTTGGCGCATTGGTAATGACCTTCGGTTAATAGGGCAGAGGTCCCAGAGTCAAGCATGCGAGCCTCCCCCTTTTTGCCTCCGGTTACAACTCTCGCATCGAAATTTGAATTTTCTAGTTCATTTGTTGGCCATCGGCCAGTCCAGTGGTAGGTATATATATATATATATATATATATNATTTCTCCGACTGCCATGGGCCATGTGGAAACCCTCATTAGGCCATGTGGAAACCACATCATTTCCTAGTGGACAATGACCTGTATTCCATGTCGTTATCCAGTCACTAGTCCAGCTCGGATAGCACGTCAATTGACCATACTTTCTCTGTCGCATGTCTGCGTCACCGCCACATCACTTGACACGCCATTCGTATGGATGACACATAGCTCAATTTTATTGGTCCATTTAGACCCTTGAAAACGACAAACACACTTGACACATAGCAACCTCTCATGATGCCATTTCATCCACCGTATTGCCTAGTTAATTGACATGTCACCTACTGCATCAACATTGTACTATCACATCATCATTTCATATGGTCCAGTAACCTTGCTGATGTCATCACCATACCGCCACCTCAACTTGCTGACATCATCATCGTACTACCCAATTAGTTGACACGTCACCTGCTGCGTCAGCGCCATGCTACCACATCAAGATTTCATAAGGTCCAGTCACTTTGTTGATGTCATCACTGTACAACCACGTTAGTCGACACGTCAACATCTGTACTACCATGTGGCATCCATACAAATACCACATAGCACATTTTTATTGGTCCACATGGACCCCTTAAAGTGATAAAATGCATGACATGTGGCAACATTTGGTGCTGCCACATCAACATGCTAACGTTAGCACTGTATGGACTTTGCTAGATTTCCTGATTGTCGAAAATTTCAGATGGGCATAAATTTTGCATCCATAGTTTGTTTGAGGTGTCGTTTGTGCTATTGGAAATATCTCGTCGAGCTCTTCGACTGGGTGTTGTTTTCATTGAATTCTAGGCACTTTTTATTTTTGGCCATTTTTGTTCAATCGAGGAGGATCCGGACTCTAACTACATAGACTCTGGTACAAGATTCTTGATTGGTGTACCACGAAGCTTAGGGTGAAGCTTCCAATATTTCTTGATCTAGTGACCACTCATTTGGTAGTACTCTTGTTGTCCCAAGATTTTCGACGAGACTTTGATTTCCTCCGGAATCTTGTGCTAGATCTATCACATTTAGAAAGTGATGTGCCATTATTTTTCTTAGGTGGTGTTGGTGATGATCTCAACTCTTTTCTTTAATAATTCTTTGCTTTTGTTGCTTGTGAGAATTCTCTTTAACCATACCCCAATCCTACATATCGAGGTCTTTCAACCTCCAGTGGTTGAATGATTCCTTGGCCATCAATACTAAGACCTCCTCCTTTATATGCCATCTTCCTCAACAAATTCAAGACAATTCCCTCGATGTGCCTTTTGAAAGCACCAAAAGAGGCATCATCATTAATGAGGGAAGGAATTGAACATGGAGAATCCTTTACCTCCATTCTTGTTTGTGATACTTGGTCATCTTCCTAAAGTTTGGCCAACTGCTCCTCCTAGTTGGATGAAGGTGTAGATGAGGCTTCTAGGAAACCACCTTGGTTATCTGGTGTCTGGAGAGCATCCTCTATTATCTGAAAAATGTGCAGTCGTCAATATTTTTATGGAAAGAACCATAACTGATATACCTTCCATGGCCACAAGTTTGTCTTGTTTTGTAGGGACTTTCTACTTCTCCTGTAGCATAACATTCCCCAATTTTCTCCTCCATAGCTTGTAGCTGCAGTCGTAGTTTGCTCTTTTTTTCTTTAGATTATTGAAGCAACCTCCTCAATTCATCATTCTCTACTTGAATGGTCTTATTGATTTCTTCAATCTCATGAAGCCATACTTGCTTTTTTGCCTTTCCCATAATTATATTCACAATCTATAAAATTGGCCAGATCTGCTCTAATACCACTTGATCTGATAATTTCTGTGAGATATTTCTCTACAAAAATCCTACAATGAGAACCTTTTACTTACGCTTAATCACATGTGAACATGGGAAAATAATCATTAAGCATTTCATATGAACGTGAGAAAATTGTCATAACTATGTGCATATGTGTAATCAAATCTCTACTTAATCAAGCAAGAATGAAAACAAAACTCACACATATAGTTTGAAACCCATGTGTTAACGACGTTCACTAGAATATGCTCGCTACATCTCCGGATCCGCTTGGAATACAAATTTCTTTATTATCCTACCCTTAGCCAGGGTTACAACCTTTTCACAAAATGCGGTAAAGGCTCCTTACATGGTTGAACCCCAAAGCATCCTTCTCTTACACAAAGAACTTAAGGCTCTCACATAAGTGACATTTATTCGGAAACCAGAAGGACTACATTCCTCTCAATGCAAATCTCTCTCAAAGGGGCCTAAAGGGGCCTCCCCCACAATGCTTACATAAGGAATTTATATAGTTTCCCTCTCTCCATAATTCAAGGAGACAAGATCCACAATTTTAGGATCTAATAACAACTCAAGGACAAAAATGAGAAAGAATCTCAACGAACCTTAACTTCCCCTTGAGACCAGGAAACTACTTGGGATATAATGAGGAAGGATACCAAACCAACTCATGAGACTCTTAACCTCCCCTTAAAATTAGGAAAATAATTTGTGAGGTAAGATTCTCACATAAAACTAATTTCCCCTTAAAACTAGGAAACTAATTTGTGAGGCAGATTCTCACACTTAATTTTAATTTCCTTTTTACAATTTGAATGAAAAATACATGAATCCTTCTATGGAGATCGTCCTAGATCATTGCACCTCCTGAAAAAATCCAAACTCTTGCACCGTTGTCGCGACTGTCAAGTCATTGCATGACCTAAAAAATCTAGCTAAGGAACAAATGCACTAAGGAACTTCATCCATTTTCTGAACTCGACACCTCCATACCTCATTGCCCAATTCACCGCAATGACCTGTCCAATACACCTCATTAAAGAGTTAGAAACTTCCTCAAGACACCAACATGATTGCATCTAAATCTGCCTAAGTCCACCACTAGGATTGTCCAAGCAATTCACCCCAATATCTCCACACATTCGCCCAATCAAGGCGTCCCTACTGCTACATGCCATCTTCCAATATGAACCACTGGAGTCACCTCAATTCTGTTGATTTTTACCACAGAAAATAAATACACTTGAACCACCAAGCCATCAGACTTCCCTTCAAATAACTCACCGCAACACTTAGGAAATGCAAGAACTAGAAACCAACAAAAAATTTCTAACGACATCCTTGACTGCAACCACGGTTCAAGTATGTTGTCTTGGAACTTCAATTTGACAAGAAATTGACTCTCCACATGAAGTCCCTTCAATAACTGTCTGCAACTACACAAACTTTCAAGACCTTCAATGAAATATAAGGGTGAGTTCATTCGTTCAGTTCATAAATCTATCTCTCTCAAACTTCGCATGCAACCGACCAAACTCTTCTCCAATGTATTGCCATCTCCTCACCTTGACTTCTTCTGCGTCAAGGCACCATGCACCCACTGCCCGATTTTCAATTCATACTACTACTAACTAACTGTTGTAACTCCATGAAGAGATATCTCATTTGAAGGTAACGATCAACCCACTCGTCAAACAACCTAGCTCAACTCAACTATTGTTCTTGGCAATGCGCAACACAAAGACATCATGATAGAAATGTTCGCAACCAACTACATGTTGTAGATCTTCTCTGGGTCACCTCGAGTCATTCACCCAAGTGATTCAATTTGTTTCAACCTAGAATTTCTCCCCTTTGCGATCACCCTTAGTGCTCACTTTTTGGATCACTTTTGCGGTTAGATATGTGACAAGTCGTGTGGAAAATATTGTGTTCATATACCTTGCCCAATTTCTCTATTCACCCAATGAACTCTTTGCTTTGTCTCTTCAAGGTGTGCACAACAGGTCTAGCACTTACTTTCATCATGATTCAAACCAACCAAATTTGTTCCAAGACTAACCGAATCTGTAGTGGTAAGGGCATGTGACACCGTGACATTTCTGACTTGGTTGCTTGGAAACACCAAGGATACTTCATATGGACTATGCCTCTTCACCAAGAGCATACCCATAGTTCATTCTAGGCTACCAACAAGTCACACTCCTACTCTAGTGCAACTCTTGTATACTTAGACAATTTTTAACAATCTTAACACTTGTTCATTTAAGAATACATCCATGAAACAAAGAGAACACTTGAAAAACAAACAAGAGACACATAGATATAGTGCGGGTAACAAAAACCATGCCTAACACTCAACTGAGTCTTATTATTGAAAAATTGTTACAATATGAGCACTATCAGCTGGGTTTACAACTTAGGCAGAGTGACATGACTCACCTCGCCTCACCAAGACACTCATACACATATTCGTCGCACCAAGACTCATCTATCATAAAATCTTTTGCAACTTCTACATAGCACCTCAAACATGCATCCACCACAGACTCACTGTCTCTTCTATGCTACACGACTTCACATAAACCTATGGTTTTGTCTCCTAGCATGCCTCATTTAGACCTGTGACAATACTTCCTCAAAAATCACCCCAAAATAAGGTATCCCCAACTCTTTCCACATAATCACCTCAAGGTAGCACAAGTCCTCCCATGTGGAGTGACTTGGCTCCTTGAGGGAGGTCAAACTTCTTCATATAAGTCTGCCTCAAAATTGTAGATCTTATCTTGGTCTCTTTGTTGTGCAAATATTCCATCCTTGGTTATGCACCCTTGTTCTCTTATATGGACTCCAAAGGTCACTATCATGAACCGTTGTGTCCTTTGGGGGTGTCACACCACACTAAGTGAGTCACTCCACACTAACTTTCTTCTTTTTACACAACTTAAAAAAAATAGAAGAAAATCAATACAACTGTGCACAAGCATACTTAACACACAACACTATTGTGCACACAACCATTCTAGGGTCACACACTAATTCTGATTTTCCTTGTGCATGGGTTCTATTTCCCTGCATGCGCAAACAGATTCCAAACTCTTATGCACTCACGATACTTTTTTACACACGTGACCATTCAAGCCTTGCCTTGGAGACTCATGAAAAAGATCACAAGGTTAACTTAACATGAAAGACTATCAACATTTGTCATACTCATGCACAACTATAATAATGAATATCAACACCACACGTACTTTTGCAAGCAACATTAAACATAATAACAACAATTACTTATATGCAACGACATGCATGAATGAAAACAATATTAAGCATAGATAATTAAGCACACACTAAATAGGACAAGCACATAAAGAGACTTATCTTTTATGAAAAGACACCAACTACACACATAAATCAGGCGCTCCTCCTAGCCATAGAATATGTTGCTCATATACTTTCAACAATAGGTCACCCTTGAGCTAGGGATTAACTCCAAAAGGGAAAAAAGGGTTCTTAATGACAGCTAAGGTTTGATACTCAGTAGAATTTCTCATTCCAAGGTGTCACTGCTGCAACTAGTCTATAGTCTCTCATTCCCCATGCACCTATTACACCCAAGGAAGTGTGCCCCTTCTCTTCTGAATAGTCCCTTGACTTCCCCACTTCCCTTCCAGGGTTCCAACAACGGGTCGAATAGGAGGTCCCTGAACCCTGCAACCAATGCCCAACACACCAGGGAACAATTCCTAACAAAACTCTCACTTGGAGAGAATGCTCACGGGCCTGACAACCCACCTCTTCGACAACAAATCTCTCACCTAAAGAGACTTCTCATGGGCCTGACAACCCGCCTCTTCGATAACAAAACTATGGTTACAATAAAGAAAAAACCCCTTACAAGTTTCTCTCTGTAGATAAGGTAACAATAAGATTTTCCCAGATAGTCCGACCCCTTCTACCCAAGAGAAAATGAAAATACCTCCCAAGAATGAATTCCCCCCTCCCCCCCCAAAAAAAAAATACACTAAGGAGAGCAATATATATTGCATGCCTTCAAATCGACACTTTTCACCTTCAGAAGTATCTTTAACCACTTGGTGACTCGTTCCCTAACCTTGGAAACTTAGGATAAATAATTATCCATAACTTACACTTTTTGTGGAAATAGTAATAAAATATTCCCTAGGACTTAAGTCCTCCCCCCCTCGCCACATTTTCCCTTTTTTCGGTGGAGTTGGCCCCTTGTCTCTTTTAGTCTAATTTGTCTGCACACAATGATGTGATATTATTAATAAGTGTGATTACATTTTCATGGATAGTCGCACTAGCTTATTTTCATCTCGGCTCACTAAATGTTTTATTTTCCGATCCAATATGCAAACTGATTGCACTCGAAAAGTGCCTTATGGCTCCACCTGAATCACATTCCAATCAATAATATGATTAGCATCAGGTACGTAATTTTTAAGAAATGACACATGGAAAACAATATGAATACGCAAGGATGCAAGAAATGCAATCATATATGTGAAAGGACCAATCCTCTCTAGGATTTCAAATGGCCCACAATAGCACGCTGCAAACTTAAAACGATTTCCCAACTTCAGGGAACTACATATGGATTTCACCTTTAATAACACATGGTTGATCACTTTAAACTTTATGTGGGTTCTTCCTTTATCTGCGTATCTTTTCTGCCTATCTTGGGAAACCTTTAAATTCCTCCTTGTCTTTACCATTTGCTCCTCCATTTTCCGAAGTAGATCTAGCCCAACCACTGCGCAGTTTGTTGGGTTGTCCCATCTCACTGGCGTGTTTCACTTACTACGATAAAGTGATTCAAATGGGATCATTTTTAAAGATGCTTGATACCCATTTTTGTGAGAAAACTCTACCAAGTGAAGGTAGTCTTCCCATATTGATGGTTTATCCATCACATACATCCTGAGAATATCCTCAATCACCCAATTTACCCTCTCTATTTTCCCATCTGTCTGAGGATGATAGGTTGTGATAAAGTTTAGATTTGTCCCAATTCCTTTGAGTAGTCCTTTCCAAAATTTCGATGTGAAATTGGAATCTCTGTCAGACACAATTGTCTTAGGTATACCATGGAGCTTAGCAATTTATCGCATGTATATTTCAGTAGTGTTGGTTGCTTTGTGTACTAACTTCACTACGATAAAATGGGAAACTTTACTAAGCTTGTCCACCACTACCATAATAAAATCATATAGCTTATCAATCCTAGGTAGCTTAGTAATGAAATCCATGGTCACAACTTCCCGCTTCCACTCAGGAATGGGAAAAGGTTGTAGCAAACCAGTTGGATATCTGTGCTCAACCTTGACCTTTTGACATTCAAGGCATCTAACAATAAAATTAGAAACCTCCTTTTTCATTCCTAGCCAATGGTGTTGCTTTTTGACTGCGACAATTGTCTTCTAGTAACCTGGGTGTCCAACATAACGAACCTTATGCATCTCAAACAACAACATGCTTTTCAAATAAAGGTTATTTGGAACATAGACTCTACTTCTAAACATGAGGATTCCATCCTCTTTCATCTCACAACCTTCAAATTTCTGCTAAGACATACCTTGTTGTAAACTTGCCTTTATGTCCATATAGCGCTGATCTGATTTGGAAACCTCTAAAATTTTGTCACACAAATATGATTTGTACATGCTAATGGTTGCAACACGCATATCATGCATCCTTCTGATGATTGTGTTAGCCACCTTTTTCTCTTTTCCTTTGATATGATTTATGTCAAAGTCATACTCACTGAGGAATTCTAACCACCTACTCTTTCTAGAATTTAAACTTGGTTGTTCAAACAAATACTTCCGACCACTATGGTATGTTCTAGGCTCAAATATTTTACCCATGAGATAGTGCTGCTACATTTTCAAGGCATTCACTATGGATGCCAACTCAAAGTCATGAGTAACATAGAGCCTTTCATGCTCTTTTAAATTTCTCGATTTGTATCATACCACATGCCCATTCTTCCTAAGGACCCCACCGAACCCTTCCTTGCATGCATCCATGCACACAACAAAGTCTTCATCTGAATAAAAAATTCTCAAAATTGGCACACTTGTCGACAAACTTTTGAAGTGCTAAAAACTCCTTACACAATCCAGAGTCCATTCAAATCGTGCACCTTTCTTTTTAAAGGATGTAATTGGATGTGCAATTTTTGAGAATCATTCAACAAATATTCTGTAATAACCTACAAGTCCCATAAAAGACCTCACCTCTGTGAAATTTCTTGGTGTTGTCTATTCCTTAATGGATTTTATATTTTCCGGATCCACAACTATTCCTTCCTTGGAAATGATATGACCCTAATAATGAATTTGTCATTGGTAAAATGAGAACTTGCTCAAATTTTCATAAAGTTGATGCTCCCTCAGTACTTGTAACACCATCCTCAAGTGCTTGTACATCCCTGCAGAAGAAAGGTGCACGATTTGAGTGGACTTCATATTGTGCAAGGAGTTTTCAGTACTTGAAGAGTTTGTTGCCAAGTGTACCAATTTTGAGGATTGTTGATCCAGATGCAAACTTAATGGTGTGCATAGATGCATGAAAGGAAGGAATCGATGCAGTCCTGATTCAGAATGGACATGTTCTATTATACACATCAAGGAAGTTGAAAGAGCATGAAAGGCTCCTTGTTGTTCATGATTTAGAATTGGCAGTTATAGTGCATGCCTTGAAGACGTGGCAACATTATCTCATGGGTAAAAGATTTGAGCTAAGAACATACCATTGTGGTCTGAAATATTTGTGTGGATAGTTAAGTTTAATTTCCAGACAAATCAAGTGGTTAGAGTTCCTTAGTGAATATGAATTTGACATAAAGCGTATAAGAGGAAAAGAGAAGAAGGCGGTTGACTCACTCAACATGAGGGTGCATGAGATACATGCTATAACCATTAGCATGTACCATACATGTTTGAGAGACAAAATTTTAGAAGTTTCCAGATCAGATATACTCTATGTAGACATAAAGGTGAACTTACAACAAGGTATGTCGCAATTTGTTTTTGAAGGTTATGAGTTGAGAGAGGATGGGATCCTCATGTATAGACACATAGTCTATGTGTTGAATGGTCAGTAGTTGAAAATCCCAATATTTTCAGAGATGCATAAGGTTCCTTATGTTGGACATCCAGGTTACTAGAAGAAAATTGTCATAGTCAAGAAGCAATACTTTTGCCCAGGTATGAAAAAGGATGTTGTTGATTTTATTGCTAGATGACTTGGATGTCAGAAGGTCAAAGCTAAGCACATACATCTAGTTGGATTACTACAACCTTTTCCCATTTCCGAGTGCAAGTGGGAAGTTATATTTATGTATTTTATAACTAAGTTACCTAGGACTTCCAAGAAATATGATTCTATTATGGTGGTGGTGGACAAGCTTACTAAATCTTCCCATTTTATTCCAGTGAAGTCAACACACAAGGAAGTCGACATTGCTGAGATATACATGCGAGAAATTGCTAAATTGCACGGTATGCCTAAGGCAATTGTGTCTGAAAGAGATCCTAAGTTCACTTCAAATTTTTAGAAGGGATTGTTCAAAGGAATTGGGACAAGTCCGAACTTTAGCACAACATATCACTCTTATACAGATGGACAAACAAAGAGGGTAAATAAGATAATAAAAGATATGCTAAGGATAAGCCATCAAAATGGGAGGACTACTTACATTTGGTAGAGTTTGCTTACAACAATGGGTATCAAGCATCCTTAAAGATGAGTCCATTTGAAGCATTGTATGGTAGAAGATGGAACACACCTGTGAGTTGGGATAACCCAGTAGACCGCACAGTAGTTGGATGAGATCTGCTCCGAGAAATGGAAGAGAAGATTGTAAAAATAAAGTAAAATTTAAAGGTTGCCCAAGAAAGACAAAAAAGTTGCGCAGATAAAGGAAGAAACAATTGAGAGTTTAGAGTGGAGGATCACATATTCTTGAAATTAAAAGAAAGACACAATTCCCTTAAGTTTGAGAATTCTTCTAAGTTAGCAAAACACTATTATAGGCCATTTGAAATCCTAGAGAGGATTGGTCTTGTCACTTATATGATTGCATTTTCTTCATCCTTGTGTATTCATAATTTTTCCATGTGTCATTGCTTAAAAAGTATGTACGTGATGCTAATCATGTCATTGATTGGAATGTGATTTTGGTGGAGCCATAAGGCGATTTTTGAGTGTGACTAGTTTGTATATTGGACCGGAAAGTCAAGCAACTCCAGAATCAATTCATGGAGTTGGTAAAGATCCAATGGATATGGTACAGTCCCGAGGATGCAACTTGGGAGCACAAGGATGCTATGCAGGCAACATATCCTCATATATTTGAATTTTTTTGAATTTTTTAATGTATAATGTATATAATGCATTGAAGACAATGCATAAATAAGGGGGAGGGGAATGTAATGTCTCTAATACAAACCCCATTTATAGTGTGTAATGTAATTTTCCATATAGGTTGGTGATCCATTGGAAACAAGTGTAAATGTAATGAACATATAAGTCGGTGAGTTGTTTTGGTTTTTGCGTGCACCTGAGTAGTGCACAATGTTTGTAACCAAAGAAAAAGGTGTGCACATTTCATAATGTTGTGCATACCTGAGCTAGTGCATGTGGATTGCACATCAAGGGAGGGTGTGCATATTTCATAGTGTTGTGCACACTCAAGAAAGTGTACATGAATGACTGTAATATATATATGCTTTGAGGTCAGAGAGCCTATGTGACTATTGGGCTGATGAGTCAGGACACAAATAGGTTAGTGCGCCTATACTTGTAAAGTTTACCACACTCAAGTTAATAATAAAATGACATCACTGTGCGCAAACAGACCGAATAGAAAGAGAAGAGGAGCCAAACTCCACCGTAAAAAGGAAAAAGGGGGGAATATTTTAATAATATTTCTGAAAAGTGTAACCTTACGGATATATTATTTATCCTAAGTTCCCAAGGGATGGGAACGAGTCACCAATTGGATAAAGTTAGCTTTGAAAGTGACAAGTGTCCAGTTGAAGGCATGCAATATATATTGTTGGCCTTAGTGTATTTTGGGGGGAGAATCGATTATTCTCTGGGGGATTCAAGAATTTTCCTCAGGAAAAAGGAGTCTGTGTCAAGTGGAAATGTATTGTTTGGTATGTCCCTGTGCTTCGAAAAATATGTGTGTTGTCGAAGAGGTGGATTGTCAGGCTTGTGAGCAGTTTATCTGGGTGAGAGATTTGTTGAGAATTGTTCCCTGGTGCACTGGGAATTAGTTGCAGTGCTCTGAGACTTCTTGATATGACCTGTTGTTGAAGCCCTAGAAGGGAAGTGAAGAAGCCAGAGGAATTTTGAGAAGAGAAGGGGCACACTTCCTGGGGTGGGACTGGCATGTGGGGAATGAGGGGCTGTAGACTAGTTGTAGCAGTCGGTACCTTGGACTGAGAAATTTCGCTTCTTTTTAGACCATAGATTGGCATTAGAAGTCCTTTTTCCCTAGTGGAGTTTGAGCCCTAATTCAGGGGTGAATTGTTGCTGAAATATTATGAGCAATAGAGTCTATGGCTGGGAGAAATGTCTGCATCATGTGCGCAGTTGGTGAATTTCTTGAAAGATAAGTGTTATTATGTGCTTGTCTATTTACTGCGTTTTCATTTACTTGTATTGGTTATTGTTTATCTCTTGTATGATAATGAATATGAATAATGGTTGTCATTTTGTTTAATGTTGTTTATTCATGTAAGTGCAATGTGTTTATTCAGTTTGATAGTTGTACATGCTACATACGTTAGTTGATAAGTAATTTATGTTAAGATAATCTTGGTAAATGGTAAAGAGCTTCCTAAGTGAGGGCAGGAGTGCCATGCGCACAAAAAGTGGTCTGTGGGCACAATTTACTGGATTCGTTTTGTGTGTAGGAAAGTGGTATACGCACTCAGGAAAGCGGGACCTGCCAGGGGGGTTCAATATGGTTACACACAAGATGGTATTCAGGTGCTCTGTATTAGCATGTGCGTAGTAGTGTTCACATGTGCATAGTGGATTATACGCACAATAATGTTGGTGTGATCAACATGATAGTGTGTACAATTTTATTTTTTGTACTTTCGTTGTTATAATTTGTTTAATCAGAAAGGAGTGTGGTGCGGCGTGAACCAACTTGGGTTACGTGCATTTCCTCAAGTGTTCCCGTGTAGTCTGAATGTTAATTACGCACTAATTTTCTTGAGGTAAAATTTCTTAGTAGTAATTTGGGGATGTTACTTGAGGTATCAAACCTAAAGTTGGGAGAGTTTGTGTGATGGGTTCGAGCCTGGGTGGTTGGGGATGTTACACTAAGTGTAACAAAATCAACTCACATTTCCCTACTTTAAAAAATACCTGAAAATGTAAAGCACCAGTGGGAGATCAAATTAGCCATCGAAGAGCACCCTCTAGCAGAGATTCCATTGAAAGCTAGGCACAAGGTAATATTTCCCCATATCTTTATTTTAAAAAGTCTAAGTTCCTTGATATTTCGGGTTCTATTCCATCAAAATCCCCAGACAATTTTCCTTGTTCCCCTTTACCCAGTGAGGCTCCTCCCTTTATTAAGGAGGGTGAGGAAGAACTACAACTTCTGAAAAGGAAGAGGTTTCATCAAAAGTTTTAAAGAATGATGTTATTTTATTTGAGGCCTAAGGGAACTCTTCACTCTTAGATTCTAAAATAAATCCCAATACTTCGATGGAAGAAACCTCTTCCTCAGATAAGGTTTCTCTTTCCTCATCCTCCCATTCCCATCAGTCTGTTAGATTGGATTATTTACTGCATTCAAAATTGAAGATTATGAAGGAATCCTCAGGGAGTGGGGGATTAGACTTAGAAAAAGTCTTCAGGGGCCAGGCGAGAAGGAAATCCTTCATTTCCATTTCCCAATCTAAAGTGTTGAATAAAATTAGGAGTGGATGATAGTCAACCATTGTCCARACCCTCATAGCGGGAACAACCTAGAAGGAGTGAAAATATGATTGTTCTTTCTTTTAATGCCAGAGTAGTGGAGATCGCTCCTAAAACCATATCTCTCAAGTGGTTGATAGAATTCTAGAATCCAAACTTAGTTCTAATCCAAGAAACGATGTGCCAAGCGATGAAGGCTAAAGACGTTTTCAATAGTTTATTGAAAGACTGGACTCTTGTCGCAACTGATGCGATGGGGATTTCTAGGGGTATTCTAATGGTAGTGATACTGAGGATCTCAGTTACTAACTTGGTTCTCATCCCGTCGAGGATATTTTTTGAGATTATGAATAAATATTTGAGTTTCACCCTTAGCATTTTCAATGTCTATGGGCCTTACTCTAATAAAATGCATTTTTGGGAGTCGTTAGGGAGATCGGGTCTATTTAAAGACTCCAATATGGTTCTTGGAGGAGATATGTAATGTTCCCAATTTTCCCCTTAAGAGGCATTTAGTGTTATTGTATGAAAGTGACCTTATAAAGGCACTTAAATAAAAGTAAAGTGAAATTAGTCACTTAATAAAATAAAGGGGGGAAAAGTAGTTACCCTAAAGAGACCCAACGAAGGGTTATAAGAGGAGGAGAGGAGAGCCTTTTGGGATCTATCATTCAGTTTATGAAAATATTGTATTGGGCTCTTGTGAGCATGAGGGTTTCAAAACCCTAGTTTACT